>JAOEGS010013342.1:0-58911 GCA_025447755.1 Corythornis vintsioides | reverse complement strand
AGAAAGAAAGAAAGAAAGAAAGAAAGAAAGAAAGAAAGAAAGAAAGAAAGAAAGAAAGAAAGAAAGAAAGAAAAGTGTATATTTGTGCCTTCAATGTGAGATGCTCTGCAAACTGGAGGGGGGATCTTAAGAGGTTCTCCAAAATGGAGTTGCCATTATTTTCCTTATTAGAAAATATCTGGCAATCAAATTAAAGCACTCTACCAGCTCCTCAGTATTGTCAATAAATTCAGGCTGTATGCATAGCACTTACCTGCTGGAAACAGAGGAATATCAGACTGCAGATTCCTGGGGACAAATACCCCGAAGTCCTCCCATCTCTGCATTCTAGCCCAAAAAAACATTAACAAGATGACACTTCTGCTGTCAAGACCTTGAATGTACCCAATATATTCATCACTGGGTTGTCTTATGTGTCACCCAATACCTGAGGAATTGTGTTATTAGTAGAGACATTATTTCAGTTATGTTAATGTTAAAGATTGTATTTCTTTTGCAGATTTGGACACCAGCAAACCTGGATCAGATATTGATAAATGGTTTTCAATTGGTTTTATTCTGTAAACCACTAAACGTTTTCCATCAGGAAACAGGTCCTGTCATAACACAGAGACCTGATAACAAGAGGCAATAGAGTTTCCACCTGATCACAAAAAATAGTTCACAGGACCCTTCTTTGAAGACCCTGCTCTAGAACAACTTCTGAAAAACACAGGCTAAATAATTTCATCTGGATAAGCTTCATAAGATCATGTAAAAAGAAGCCCAGTATTTAAAAAATTCAGTGATGGAGAATGATCCATACCCTTGAAAAAGCTGTTCTCATAATTCATTCTTGTCAAAGCTGTTTCTGCTCCATGGTTTGAATTTGTTTAGCATTGACTTTAACCCACTGCACTTACTCGTGATTTTGTGTGAGAGACTAAAAGCCCTCTGTGATTAGATAACCTTTGATTATGTAGATACCTTAGAGAGGACAAGATCAATTCACCTCTCAGCCTTTTCTTTGATAAACTAAATCAAACTTCTGAGTCCTGTTGCTAGAAGATGCCACTCCAAAGTTGTTTTTTCTTCTCTGAACTGTTTCCAAGTTTACAATGTCCTTTGCAAAGCACAAAGAAACATCAAGGCTGGAGTCAGTAATCTAACAATGGTCCCATAGGCTATACCTGCAAATTAAAGTGAGAGACCAGTCTCTAGTACTGAAGCCATGTGGTCTTTATATTCTATATATACTTTATATTCTTACTTTTTACCACATTGATGCTTCAGTCCTCCTTAAACTTGCTGCTTTTCAAAACACTGTGACTTCATCCTAGAGCTAGGATGTCCTTTCTCTCTGCTCTGGTCCTTATGCACCAGCTGAAAATACTAACATGACAAGAAGGCACCAAAAAAAACCCAAACCCTTCTTTGGCCCAGGAAGGTTCTTCTGGCAAAAACACAATAACTTACAACAACACCAATATATCCCAATATATGGTTACTGCTGAGGAGATGTTGACCTGAAAGGAGGTGATTTTGAGTGTGTGGCAGAGCAGACAGCAATGCAGAGCTTCCAGGCTTCGATGTGGCTACAAGCATCAGACATCTGTAGATACCTGTAACTCATTCCAGGGCTCTCAATGAGTCTGGAGACCTGTCCAGAATAAGGAGCTCTTCTACCATCTGCATTGTGATGTTCAAAGAAGAGTTTTGTCCTTTGATTTAAAGTGTATTCCACTGCATTTGGATGCATGAACGTAACTATTACATGAATATGGTTGCAAAAAGACAAATCTTGGAAGATTGGCTTAAGCTGGTTGCATGAGTCCTACTTTGGTCCAACCTTTAAATTAAGTTCACAAAAAAAAAAAAACAATCCCCAATTGTCATTAATTGGTACTGCAGGATTGCAGCCCATGCTTCCCATCTCAGTGATGGATGCAAGGTCTAATGCTAGTAGTAATGCTGTGGGATATTTGACTATTTGCTTTAAAAATGCACTGTTTACAAACTTAAGCACCTAGTATTTAAGAAATTAACCAACAAAACATTTTTCACCTTAGTGGACAATCAGCATAAAAATCACTACTGAACTAGTGCTAGTATACATGTTTAGTGCTCACTCTGCTCAAAAAAACCAGCAAAACCCTTTATGGTATATGCTATGGCATGCTATTATATTAATGACTCATACAGGGTGGAAATAGAATTAAGAGTAATTAGCTGTAATTTTGTCTCATGTAGCAGCATGGAGAAAGTAAAATGCATTTAGTGTTCTTCTCCAGAGAAGCTGTCTAACTTAATTGCAATGAGAAATTACTTATTCTTTGAGTTGCATTTTCTACCACTAGTTGTCAAGGGAACAACTTCATTAGACAATGGAATACAACTATTTGTTTTCTTCTTCAAAGGAAAGGCCAAAGGACTTGCTCAGAAAATTTTCAAATGGCTTCTTAGAAGTCTGGCCTGAAGTGTGCAAGGCTTTGGGATGTGATGGTAAGTCACTCTACATGCCATGGGCTTATGAAGTCACCCTCTAGTAAAATGCAGTAGCTGTCAGTGAGGCTGCTGGGCACCCCTGCTGCAATTCTTGACTGTCTGTAATTTGCATGAGAAGCTTCAAAGTTGGGAAGAGGTTTGACATTCTTGACCATCACAAGTGTTACAACCAGATGGTGCCATCAATTGTTGAGTGCACCCCTGCACCACATGTCCTGCACCACCTGCCCTGCCTCCCGATGCTGGGTGGGCGTCCCTGCCTGGGGTCCTGAGCTTACAGCAGAAATCATCAGATCTTCATGGCATTTCAGACTGTACTTCGAGTAACTTACATCCTGAGTAGAGGTCTCATAATGTTTGATTGTTTCAGTCATCATTGGATTCACTGTTTTTAGCTCAGCTCCATGCTCCTGAAAGGAGCTGAGCTAGGTGAATTCTGTAGCCTCTAGACCTGGTCCTGCTTTCCCTCTAACTCCCAGCTACACCTCCCCACTGATAGCCCTGGCACCAATGGGCTGGCACCAATGTCTGTCTGTCTGAGTTAAACCTTATGGAGCCATCCCACTGGAAGACAGCTTAGGGTGGGAAAAGCACACTGAGTTAGCTCTCCCTGCAGTCTGCCCTAGGCAGGAGTCTGTGCCTTAGTACAAGAGGTGAGGCAGAACTGTGAAACCAGGGAAGGAAGATGCCACTTTTTGACAGCCACCTTTATTTCTAATCCCATAATTGGGTTTTTTTTCACTGTGGACAGTTGACCTGCACTTCACAACCCCGAAACCCTGAAAGTGCTGATGTTTGCTGAGGCTGCTGAACCTTGGAGTGCTAATGCAGAGGTCCTCTGTTTTCCTCAGAAGAGTCTCTCCTGGCAAGGGAAGCTATAGCAATAAGTGGCCATGGTGATTTTGCAGCTTCTCAGTCTAAATGCATAAAATACTACATAACTAAGAGCATTTTACATATGGATTCTGTGAGAAAAAAAGCAGCACTCAGCTCCCTCATCTGCTTTCTGTATCACAGTAAGGAACAATTCCAAACAACCCTGATCTAAATCCTTTGGACAAGATGAAGGAACCAAAAACCCCCTCCACTCGTGACATTTTTTGCTGGGGCTGTCTGGCACTGCCAGTTTATAATGTAGTTATTTGTTCACTGGATGGGAGCTGCAATCTTGATATTACAGCAGCTTTTGAGCTCTACCAACCAGAGCTCAATTTTCATTAGCATCCCCCAGATGAACAACTCTGTTTTCCCACTGCCAGAAGGTGAGTTCACATAATGCCTGTCTTATTAAACACTATTTTGGGTTAACATACATAAAGAGAAGACAAATATCTCAAATATTTAGTTTCTAAATTCCCAAATCTATAGGTAATTTTGCACCTGATACACTTCAGCAGTGCACAAGCTTCACTTAATTCACATGGGTGAAGATCCCATGCTAGAGGTGATTTAGTGTCCTCAGGTTCATTTCAGGGCTCAGTGCCTGATGATATGTTCTATTTTAATTAATTCCTTAAGCCACCTCCATCAAGATCAGCTGAAAAATAAATTAAACCAATGTGACACAGAAGTGGCTTTGCAGAAGAGGAGTCCAAAGGACAACTTAAGACTGTCTATTTTGATGTATGAAAACTCATGATGGATAAGAAACAATGCCTTCCCACGGCACCCTCCTTTTCCTTATACACACATCCCTCTCAGATCCACATGGGTTTTCATAACCTTCAGTCATCAGTGTAAAGCTGGCACATAGACATAAAAGTCATAAAGACTGTAAAATAAGAGTTCAGGACTGTAGCCTAACTCCTGTTCTAATTCTTGCACACTTGAAGTGTTGAGAACAGCTTTTGATAATCTCCTATTGTAAATCAGAATCAAACGTGTTGTCTCTGCTTTTAAGCAGGATGGGATTTGAACCTTTGCTTGAAGTTAGAGATGTCATGCCTAAGGCACCAAGAAGCCTCTCCTCTGTATATATCACATTAAAGTGCTTTAGCTACGTAAGGTTCCCTATTGTGTGCATATAATAAATTATTTAAAAGCCATCACAACACATTTTTATCCCAGGGGCACTAGACATGGGATATAGTCTCCTTCAAAATAACTACCACTTATAGAATTATCTTACATCACAAAAAAACTACAGATGGTCTCTTATTCCTCCACCATGTCACTAATATGATCCAAAACAGTCTGTAGCAAGAATAAAAAAGTCCCTCAGATCTCCATAAACAGAGTAGCAGTTGTATTTGTGCCTCCTAGTGAAGATGAGCAAACCCCCACTGATCTTGGGCAGGATACTCTTAGGAATAAATGGATTTTTTCCTTTCTCTGGACCAGTTTTAGCAACACTTCACATTCTGCCTCTTTCTTGATTTCTTATTTGTGGACACTTAAGAAAGTTCTTGAATGGATTAGGGTCTTTCTGTAGAAAAACAGATGTCTGAATCTGCAAAACAACAGAGCAAGATGCCTTTCTCCTCAGGCTCTTACAACATTATTCCCCTTAGTACAGTCCGTTTCAGGTTTCCATTCCTGAAACAGTACCTGAGTTGGAATAACCCCAAGCAACAGTTCAAGGTGACTAGCTAGAAGCTTGGCAAAGGAAAACCAGGATGTGTTTGTGGACATGTTGAACCTACGTTAGCAGGGTGCTTTTGTCAAAGTGATGGCCAGCTGGGTACCAGGCTTCTTCAGCAAACCATCACCAGGAGGCTGGAGGAAGTGATGACTCCTTTTTGCTGAACGCTCATTAGGCCACTGCTCAGTGTGATATTCAAAATTAATCACCCTCCAATACAAGAAAGTCTTTGACAGATTACAGCATGACCAGTGGCAGACCACTAAATGATCAGAAGACCAAAGGACAGGATGTACCAGGATGGGTTGAAGGAAATTGACTTATTCATTGAGGAGAAAGAAAGGTTTAGGGGTGTATTTATTGCTGTGTTGAACTACCTGAAGAATTGTTATAGAGAAGACAAGGCCAATGAGATGTGCAGGGAAAGGATAATGGCAACAGTCCCGAGTTGCAATTTCACTGCTGTGTTTTCTGGTGTTCTCACTGGTATCATGCCAAGCTCTTCAGCTATGCTTTTTCCTTTTAGTGGATCCCCTCTAATAAATCTGTCTGGATGTGGTCTGTGAATTCTACAAAACAAGATCAAAAAGCAATTCTTAGAGTCAAGCAGAAAGGACTTCTCCTGCCTCAGCCTTTGCTTTCTCCTTGAGCTTCCAGGCATGTCCAAGCCTCTTTTTATCCCATACTTCAGGAAAATGTTACTGGCCATATGCCAGTACCATTGTTCCATGAGTTCCAGCTGAGCATGTGAGAAGATGATACAAAGCATTTGTCTTCATAGCTTAAAATGCTTTTGCTACCTCTGATTTTCCTAACCTACTCAAGAAGCTCTTGCAGACAATTTCCTTTCTCCATAAGGATCATGTGGCAATGGTCAAGGCTTTCAGTCATGGAAAGGCAGGTAGTAGGTACTGCAGAATGTGTATGTGAGGGGGTATAGGGGGTCTCCCTTTAGACCAAGTTGAATGGTCTCTATTAGCTGTTGCACAAATGAGCTATTCTTATCTGGTAAAGAACAATGTCTCAAACAAATGCAAATGCAGATAAGAGATGCCTATGATCACTGTATTTTTCTGAAATAACATCATTGCACATTAATTCCAGCTTTGATTTGTTTCATTTAATTCTGGCTTGTGTTGGGGTTTTTTTTAGGTGAAAAGTGCAGCTGAAGGGACCAATGGTGAAATTAAATTTACACAGCAAATTACATCTGCACTATTTTTAAAATAAGCTACTGCTATTTTAAATCAAGTTACTACTTTTCCTTCAGTGTTCTTAATTTTTTAAGTGCTATGCTCCAGAGCTTTCTATTAAGCAAAGTGTTTTACAAAGAGTCTTAAATAATTTAAGTATCTCTTTTCTGAAATATATCCCTTTCCTGGAATAATTTTTGTCAATTTATGCCTTCTTGGGAAGAAAATAAACAGAGAAGGTATTTTATTATTCTATACACAGTTTTACAAGAGCAGGAGAAAATGTGCAACAGTAATAATCTCTGTTTCAACAATCTTAGGCATAAACTAAGAAAAATCTATAATAACGTGATTTGTCTTCTTCACATCCCTCTCAACTCAAATGAAGTTAAAAATAAAATGAAAAACAGGAGATATTTCTTAGCCCAGATTGATGGGAAGGATGTTGTATTTGTTGTCAGTCTGAAGCCTGCTTGACTTCATCTGGTACTCCTCCCCCCAGGAGAAAAGGAACCTGGATACCTCGGTATCAGCGCCCAGATACTGGAGACAGAAAAGTGAATGCCGCCCAGCTCCCCTTCATGAACACTTCATGGCTTTAGAGCAGACCTGGGCAGCTGCTCTGACATGCCAGGACTTTGTCTTTTCCTTGAGCAGAGGGTGCTTTAGTTCAATTCTCCAGCAGTTATCTCCCAAAGGGCAGTGGCCAAAGTAGCAACAGCACAGCACGGGCCTGTGGGAAATGGACTGATTGTGTTGTTGCTGCTCTCCCTGAAGGAAATTAGCTGTGATGCAAAGAGATGGATGTGACTGGCTCAAACATAAACAGATAGAAAGGGAATTCCATGAGGCATGCCATGGCATGAATGAAGCAGGTTAATGTACATATCCAGCCCTCTGAGGGATGGGTGGATGGTAACCATCCCATTCCAGTCTCCAGTTCTACAGGCAATGCAAACCAGTCAAACCCAGACATGGATTTAACCAAATACAAACCTGCACCCAAGACTGCAAGATGCTTTTTTCTTGGTTTAGTGCCATGGCTTTGTGCCATGGTGCTCTCCTGCAGTCACTCCCTGGCCCACTTTTACCCTGAAGAAATGAACCACATCACTTGTAGTCTGCAGTGATATATCAAGTCCTTGGCATGACAACAAGAGGAAAGGCCTAGAAAGATGACAGGAGTGATGCCTGCCTCTGTGTGGAGATTGAGCACACACAGTGTTCTCTGACACAGAGACTCACCTCAGAGAAGGTGACACCACATCTAATGTCAGTAGTGAGGGGTTGTAGCTGCATGGTTGCATTGCAGTGATAAGATGTAAGACTGTCCAAGTGCCATTGGAACACTTCCTAATGATCATATCAAAGCAGGACAAAAATTAATCTGGCTCCTGGGAAATTAGGAGACAGTTCTAGTATTTGAATAAGTGCAATGGTTTTCTGAGACACAACAAGCAGATTTTCAGAAGCAGGAAACCTAAATAGGAAGCTGCTTCCCTCCTCTTTTAAGTGACTCGCACAGAAAGGCTCCTTGGGCTTACTCTAGCCAGAGACAAAGTTATCCCAGGTTATATCCAGAGCAACAGTGGGGCAAATCCAAATAATTCAGCACCATGCAAGGTCTAGTAGAGCAGAAAACATGATTACAATCCAGTGTTTATTCATACATTGCACAACTCGGATGTTTATACCAATAAACATCTCCTTCCTTCTGCAATGCACATGAGGTTCTGAAGCCCACATTTGGTTTAAAGTTCTCTTCAGTAACAGTCAAAAAGAAATCAGTTTCCAGCTCTATGCTCTGAGTGATCCAAATCCTAATTATTCTGATGCAGTTCCTAACAGAAAAATGGAAGTTCTACTGATGCCAGTGTTGTTGTGCTGTCCCTCCATGAACATAAGCAAGAAGATAAACAAGCCCATGATATTTCATAGCAGTAAGGGGGTCATGCACCTGCATACTTGTTGTATTATGTAGCACATTACATCTGAGTTTCAGTGCCTATTAAATCATAGAACAATTTCCTGATTATTTGGATATCAAAACACAAGAGGTTTGGGTTTAGAATGATTTTTAGATATTCTATTACAAAAGTTACATTAGCAAATGTATCTTACTCAAGTGATTCTACAACCCAGTTTGTCTTGTTCTTCTACTGATCCTATTTGTCTATTATTTTAACTCCATGAGCCCAAATAAATAAACCCATTTTTCTAAATTTGTCTAGTGCTCACATAAGAAGCTCATGAAAAAGACTCCTAGGTGCTCATAGACAACATTGAACTAGCAACTGCAGTACTGTGAATGCTTATAGATGTCCTTTAGAAGCAGAAATGACAGTAGGTTTTGAGGAAGAAGGAGGACTGGGTTTTGAAGACATACTGGGAACACTAGTCACTCTGTTTAAATGACCCACCCTTCAATGCAGGTGGATGGTGGATTTTGGGTTCTCAGTAGGTTCCCCTATCACACTAAGTCTAACCAAAGACTTAAAAACTTCCTCTGCTGCCTCTTCTCCAACAAAATTCTCCCTTTGTGCTGCTGCAATCCACTTCCCTCTAAAGATCCTGTGGGGACTTCTGGTGCTCATCACCATTTGGTGAATTCCAAATCCTTATTGTGCCCACAAAGCCCTTACGCAAAATGAATAAAAAATGCTGGTGGTGGCTGATGTGTCTTCCTAATCAGGAAAGGGAAGACACTTCCTATGCATTTTAGCACACTTGTCATTACATCATTTTACATCAACTTTGTATTTGGAACTCCCTGAGAGATAAGCAGCTGGCAACATCTCTGGGTATGGGCATGATGGGCTTCCCTGACAATTTTTTGCCAAGACATTTCTCCAACAAGAACTATAAAAAATCCCTAATATACTGCTAGACACAAACAAAAAATAAAGTGTTTTCCTGCTATAAATGCCATAAGTAATCAAAAGTGAAAGAGGACAGAAAATCACTGTACTTACTATGTGTCGTGCTGCAAACACTCCATCAACTATTGCACAACAGAACGCTGCTACCACGCCAAAGCTGATAAACACGATGGAGGCTACTAACTGAGAAGAGAAAAACAGATTGAGTAATGTTTTCAATATAATTCTTGAATAAAACAATTACACTATTTTTTTCTAGTATACTTAAACGCTAGTTCCCCCTCCTGTAATTCACTTTAGATCAGTGTGGCAGGATGCCAGTCATGGAAAGGAGGCAGAATCTGATGCTGAGTTGACACCTTCAAGTCTACTGGAAAAGCTTAAAACTTTCAAGAGAAAATTAGGTCAGCTGTAAGAGTTATTAAATTCAGTGGTGATTTCTTCTAAATCAACTTAAAGAAAAACCCCAAACCAGTGATGTCCGCAGGGAGCATGGCAAAAAAACCACATTCCCATTGGCTCACATCAATCTCTGGAATTTTTCTACAGCAGTAGTAGTTCACACATACTGATAAAGACATTGTAGTAAGTTAATAACTAGCTCATGAATTCTAAGAAAGCTTTCATCACCCCAAATAGCTTATGATAAATCATAGCACAACAAAATGAGACTCATAGGACTGGTACCTCTGGAAGGGCTGGGTGTGCTGCCTTGGCCCTTGCACTTGTTGGGGCTCCCAGCCTGCCTCTCAGTCTCAGAGAGAGCACAGCAGAGCACAGCAGAGCTCAGCACATATCCCAGCTGCTTCACAGACAGCAGACCAGGCAGCTTCCGGCTGCGTTCCAGCTCCTCAGCTGTTTTGCCCAGTAAGCATTGTCCATCCTTTCCCAGCAGGACTGCAGCTGGTACTTCACTGTAGCCCTGCTCTAGCACGAGTGGTGGTGATACAGAGGGCTGGGGGGAACAGGCTGTGCAGGGTGGGCATGCTGAGCCCCTCGCTAGCCATACTCACTTCATCTCTGAGGGTGACTACAGCTGCAGCTCTAGCAGCAGCTGCAGGGCTAGCTCAGCCCCAGATTGAGTAAACTGACTGCCCAGTTCACACTGGAGCGAGCAACAGGACTTGGGAAGGCCAAGAACTGTGTTTCCATCTGAGAGCAGTAAGTGTGCTCTTATCACACACGCTTGAAAGGACACTGGCTTGGTTTGAGACCATGTCTGAAGGATGCAGTGCTGTGAGCAAGATGAGATGAAGTGAGTCCTGAAAAGAAACCCTGTGTACACCTGGAAAGGTGTTACTCTTGGTCTCATTAGCCTAAATGCCATCAGATGAGGGAGAGATGTTGTCACTTCTATCTTACTCAGATTAGAGGGTTTTATGACTTTGAGGACTCTGTATCTTGAGTTTGGATGATTGGGTACTGCAGGATATAAGGTGAACCTAATGTGCCTTCTCTGGCTACATTTTAAATATAACAATGTGCATCTTTTATGTCTATGGCATTCCACACATAAAGTCACAAGAAGAACCCTTCGAAATATCCTATATGATAGGTTAATTTTAATTTACAACAGTATTAAGTTATAGTTAATAAGTGCAACTGGTAAAGAACTCCCTTGAAAAATGACAGAACAGCATCATTACTTGACAGAGCACATGGACCAGGGTTTCAGTTAAGAATTTGGAACCTCTTTGTTATTTTCTAGTCATTAATTGCTCCTTCACAACATGTATATCATAAATTCCCAGATATAGATTACCAAAATTATATCCATGCAGTTCATATATCCCATTCCCTATTCAAAATCCTTATCTGTATTACCTAAATACAATTTGCACGTATAAAACTTGTACAGCATCAAAAACCCACTTGAAAAAATGGACTCTAGTTTATGTTAGGTTAAGAATGGTGCAAGGTCAATAATGTAAATGGGGGACACAGCACTGATTAATTCCTCAAAAAAAAAAATAGTCAAGTAAGAAATTAAAGACATGTAATCCCATAGCATTGGACACACAAATCAAAACAGTACCAAACATTTGAAAGTAAGAGCTCTCATTGAATCAGCTTTCAAGTGCTCTCTGATGGACTCTAAACTCTCCTGAGCTCCTGACTCTTAGATCATGGCATCAGAGGTGAGCCAGCACTGCCACAGGCATTCCTGTATTATCAGAATCCTCAGAATGGGGAGGAAAGGGAACCATGCAATTGTCCAAGGCTGGTGGTTGTGGCTGATCTTGGGAACCTGCTGCATTCCTCCTGCAGTCATCTTTGTTTTGCTGTAAGGAGACAGAAACCCTAAGAATACACTGGGGCTGCATCACCCTTCAAGCTCCACTATCCATTGGCCCTGGCTCTCTAGTATGGTGGGTCTCATGTCTCACACATCTGGTTGTCTAAAGATCTTGGCACGTACCTCATCAGATCAAGAAGCTATGGGCTCCTTGCAGAGAGCCATTATCACTGCAGACCAGGGGGCTGTGCTGCCTTGTGGCACCTACATTTGCTACAGACCCTGATCTCTTTATTTGAAAAAGCAGCAGTGTTTAAAAGTTCAGATTAAGTCATTAATGTCTGATACCTCTATCTTGTTTTTCAAGTCATAGCAGTCGATCAAATAATCAGTGGGTTTAGCCAGGTGTTTCCAAATTGCCTGAGCTCTGGATGAATTGACTGGAAGCTGACCTCAAGATAGCTTTCCATTTCACACATGAGCAACTTATTGATTGATGATTCACAAGCCCCAAATCAACTTTTTCCACTCATGGAGATAGCTTAAATCACCTAATAAGTATGCTGGCCTTTCAGTTTCACCATATAGCTGTACGAAATTGCATATAAAGGTGCACAATAAATTGTAGTATAGACAAGAGCTATTGAGTTGGCTTTGCACTCTTCAGGCATGTTGGCTATCATCTACCCATCTAAGGAGTTGTGTGCAAGTCAAAGTTTGTCAGTCTGCTGTTCTTACCCATGCCTACTAGAAACTACAATGAGTAGTTCATTTGAAATTAAGAAGGCCATTTATTAACTGAAGTAATATTTATTACAAAGTGGGAGAATGTGACTTGAATTGCCTTGTATATGTATTCAAATGATAAAAGAAGTAATAATACAAAAGCAACATAAAAAAATCCTTTAAATAAAATTACACATTTATATTTTCTCTCAAATCTCCCATTGCTTATTGAAGGTGTGAGAAACATAAACAACGTACAAAATTAATTACTTCAAAAAATTGCAGCCAAGACAGCCAAATGAAGTGCTGTTGTAAATTCAAAAGCTAATTTTCCTGCTCCAGGTGATCACTGGAGTTACAAGTTCATGAGCCTACTGCTGTCAAGAAGGAAAAGCAGTGCAATTCATTTAAACTTAGAGATTTCTTCTTGAACAGAGAAAAGAAATAGCACTTTTATTAAAAAATAAGTACTGATCTATCATATCATCCTAACTCCATTTTTAATAGCAGTATGTTTCATAAGGAAAACTAGACACTATTTATAACAACACATTTTAACAGTTGAATTCAAGAAACAGTTTTGCTCTTACTGTTCCATTGCTGTGCATCCTGTCTTCTCTACAGATGTTATTATCAGAATATGTTTACTCCTGGTTCTGGTACAGAATACCATCATTTGGTTATTTAAAAGGGAACCATGAAGCTTGTTATTAAATATGGAAAACTGTACTGTGTGGGCCTAACAATCAATCAAACTCAAAAAGCCAGTTGCTTAAGAGAGGTGTTTTAGCAAAAGGGAGAGCAAAACTGCACTTGGAATCAAGGACTTTGCACTCAGTATTAACTGAAGAGCTGTTACTTTTCTTTGGTTCATGTTACAGAAAACTGAAAACTCACAAAAATGCAAAATTAGTGAAAGACTGTACTGCTAAATTCTTGCATGCTGCCTTCTTTCAGAAAAGGCATGAATTTTATTGCATAATTCAGCTGTTCTGGACAGCCTCCTGTCCTCCAGCAGGCATACAGCACTGTGACACTGTGGCACTGGCTGTGCCATGTCGCCCTCCCATGCAATTGAGCCTACTGAAGGCAACTAAGCCAGGGAATACCCTATGGCCATGGAAGCTGGTCACTGACATGGTCCAGCTGTCAGAAATTCACATGGCATGGGTACTTGTCAACCAACAGACTCTCACAATAATTTCCAGGCATGGTTTTGGAGTTAAGAGTTGGCTACAGACCAGACCAAACAGGGAGTTTGTTGCAGCCACGGTGGCTGCAGCCATGGTCTCACACTGGCACCTCACCTCAGCTCACCAGGCACTTTGTGTGCTGAATCACACGCTGCTGGCACCCAGTCCCCACTGTCTGATGTGCAGAGACATACAGCCAGCATTTGCCAGAAGCAGACACACAGAAAATCACATCACTCACCAGCACAAGGAGCCTCTACCTACAGGCTGGTACCTCGCTGGCTGCTTCCATTCCTGTGAAACACCTCAAAGAGGTTCTCTGGGCTCCAGGTCTCCATTCTTGCACGTGTCTGGCTTCCTCATGGCTCTAATTTAGCCCCTACCTATTCTCAGTCCAAAGGCACAATGGCTCAGATAATTACTAATTTCTAGCACCAGATGCCTCATTCTCTCGATTTAGACTAAGTAGTTTTGAGACTGGAAAATATGTGGATTTACAGTTCTGAAATAACCTCAGTATCAGATGTAAATTACATTATATCTAATGGATTTGCTTTGTTCATGCTAAAAGGCTATTTCTGCATTGCCCAGCCTCCAAGATCTCCAAGCATTGTGCTGTTTGTCAAGTCTCTCTGGGATTTTTTTTCCAGGAAGAGGAAGAATCACAATTACCTTCATCAATATAAATTGAGAAACACTGTCATCCAATACTTTTTGCTCTGGAAAGCAAAGGCTTTGCAAAAGGCTGTGTAAATATTATGCCATGAGTTTGTAAAGCCCTTTTTATCCCCATACTGGTTCAAGCAAACATATTTGGAAAAGAAACACATGGGGCAGTTTTTTTGTGGGCTATATCTAACATTACATCCCCCAAAATACAGTCTAATTCAGTGGGTCTTTTTACTGGTCTGATTTCCCAATGTCTCCAAGCTCAGAACTTAACACAAGCTTAAATAAATCTGCTGCAATTTTTCAGTATGCTGAGGATGAAGATATGAGAGAAGTTTACATAAACTCTATTACAAATCCCAAAAAAGAGAATGACTTTTCACTCCTGATGCAATCTCAACCAGAAACTGCATCTGTTACTTTGTCACCTCAGCAGGACTGTAGATTAATAACAACCCATAAAACAACCCATAAAACTAAGATAATTAAACTCACTGCAATGCATTTCAGATGCTGTTATCAACTAAACACCATCTTGTGAAGTGGGACAATATAAAAGTACTTTTAATTGTGAGTTAATTTTCTATGATTTGGAAAGTCCTCTCCCATGTGGCCTCTTCTCCTTCCACAATGACCACTTCTTTCCCCTGCCCTTGGGACAGAAGTTTTGATGCTGTGATGAAAATTAAGCTCAGACAAGTTTCCTACTACACTGCTTTTCATGACTGAGCTAATTAGGATGTTTCTCACTACACCAGGTAATGTTCTTCACAATTTATGTGCTGCCAACTTATTCTTTCCAAAGGTTGGTTCTTTAGTAACAGCATTTGATTTAGTAACAACATAGGATTTTGTCTTGTTCATTATTCATTAATGTAAATTCCAGTCATAGCACTACTTAGAATGACAAAAATTCACAAGACTGTTATGACTGCCCATCTTATCTCCTAGACTGGCTTTCAGACGAAGGAGGGAAGAAAAATAAATGCAAAATATCTCTTGCTTTTAAGAGCAGTAGTTTTGTACAGTTCAGGAAGAAAAGGTCTGGGGCTGGGATCCCATGCAAAAATACATAACTCACTTCTGACTGTAATGCATCTAATAACATAGCCAATGCTCACAGCAGACGCCTGTATTACCAGGAAGGTCTTCACAGAGAGGCTTAAATGCATGATTTTGTCAGGTGTTTAGATCAAGTCTTCCATTCAGATCAAGTGATCAAGCTAGAAACTGCCAAAACCAGCACAGAAACCTACAGCCTTTCCACATTATCATCACTGTCAAATGCAGCAAGACCAGTCATACGTTGCTGAATATTGCCAGCAACAACACAGACCTCTGACTGGATTTTCTTCCCTCTCACTGTTATTATTAGCACCTCAGGGCACAGAGCTGAGCCTATGTGACTGCTCACTAACACCTGACACAGATCTTGCTCTCCTGTCCTTAGCCTAGTTCCCTGCTGTCCAGCCTTCTCTCTCTCCCAAAGGTATATGTCCCTGCATGCCAGCTCCTGTGTTTGCCCAAATACACAGCAAGACAGTGCAATTCACTCACTAGGAGAAAAATCTCAGTTCCTACAAACGAGCTAAATCAGGTAACTGTAAGGAGAGAGCATCAGACCCAGGCCAAATGAGAGGGCAAGACTGTATTGCCAAGGCAGAAGGAAGATGGTAGAAGAGCTGGGAGCATCTATTAAGTTGTCTCACCTTTTTAATGTAATTTGCACTCCTAGAGGTTATCAAAGTAAAAGCTGGGTTTGGCTGTAATGAATAAACAGTATGGACTGGGGGTATTTTGCTGTTTGTGGTCAAGGAGACTTGGTTTACTGCCTGTGAAGAAGTCTGCTCTTTTCCAATATTGTGTCAGGAATAATTAGGAAGAATAGCAACATGAAAAGGCCAGTGGTTGTAACACAGGCAGGGGAGAAGTCCCATGATAAATTTAAGCAGCCACACATGCATCAAAAGACAGAATTAATTAGATAAACAAACATTGAAGAATACAGAAGCTACATGAGAGGTAGCAATTATTCCACCAAGGATAAAAAAAAAAAAAACAAACCAACAAACCAAGATTAAAATGCACTTTCAAAATAAAGGTTGCATTTCCATTCAGAAAATTTCTCTTTTTTTCCCTGCCCCATATCCCAAAAGGCAGAACAGTGAAAAAATCTGTAATACCTTTTGTTAAACCCAATGGTGTTAATGCACAACTTTTGCAAATCATTCCTGTTAGGCTACTGCTAAGAACCACAGAAGTATCCAGGGACTAGAAATGTGCAACAAAGTGAATTAATGGTCCCAGCTGTCCCCCAGCCCAAGAAGCTTACACAGCACAGTTGAGTAAGACCAGAAAGGGAACATAGGTTCTGAGTCTGCTTACTCCAGCTCCATCAGGCACACATGGAGTTCTTTAGGACAGGGACTGCTTCTTTACTGGTCAGATAAACAGATTTCTTGAGTTATTGGTACCTTTCCTTGAGCCATTTGCTGTGGCACTTAGTTCTGGAGATGGGGGAAATTGGCATCTGATGACATTGACACATGCCCAGGGTGTGTGCTGGGTGTGCTGGGTCCCACAGCAGAAGGTGGCTCACACAGATATCATTCCTTGCCAGTTCTCTTTAGGGCATGAAAGCCCACGGTTCAAAACAGGCCCTTGTTAAACTCCTCACAAGGCTTCCCCAGACAGCCGTGAACAGAGCAGCTCTCCCATCATCCTTCCCTGCTCCATGTCAGCCAGCAATGGGTGCTCTGCTCAGCCACTGCTCTTTTGCAACACCAGTTATGTAGAAAAGTGACATGGAAACATTTTGCCTTAACATTGTGCTGTCCAAATAAAAACCTTGCTTGTTAACCCTGATAGTTTCCCAGACCAGGTGTCTCGGTAGATTTCACCCTCTAGAAACACTCTCTTGAACACTAATCCTTCATTTCTACCAATCCACTTTGCACTGCTCTTTCTGTAATATCTTGGCTTTTCTTCTAACCTGCTACAGCATCTGAAGATATAGTTTCTGTGAATGATGCTGTATGAAATTAAGGCAACTCTTTTGTATTTTTATCTTCAAGCAATGAAAGAGTGGTGGGAATTAAATCAATAGTCATTACGAAACATGAAACAAAGTTAATGAGAAGGGTTACCTGATTAATCTATTCTTTCTTCTTTCATAATCTAATGTTAGCTACAAAACCTTACCTGAAACAGCCAGGAAATTTTTTCAAATTGCTTTACAAGCAAATCTTTAATAGAATGACCAATATAGTGGAAAAAAAAACCCCAGATATCAAGTGGTTTCTGTGCACTTAAGCCTTCAAAAAAATGGAGTCAAAATTACATTGCAATCAGAGAATAAATTTGATATATGTGTAAATGAAGACATACTGAATTCAAGATAATTTATTCACCGATGAGTAAATGCTTGTCTGGATTTAGATAAAATGTCACCACTGATGATGCACAATCAAGTCTCCTGTGAGTCTGGGAGAGTCTCAGAGTTCCAGCCACTAGTGTCCACCAGATGTTACTAAAACACTGTCAGAAGAATGACTGAACTATACTTGGTTCACATTTTCCAAGACAAGAAACAGAAGGCAACCTAATTAAGTAAATTTTTAAAATTTCCTGGGGCAAGGTTAGTTTTAGTACTGATGATCTTTTAAATCCCCACAGCTTCTGAGACTCCTGTTGGTATCTCAGGAACCATTACCACAGTTACTGATTTCTTTCTAGCAGAAGAACATCCCAGCTTCAGCTCAGCTTGTTCAAACTGCACTCCTGTATTGTCTCCCTGGTTTGAGCTGATACAACCACTCCAATGATCTATCCTCTCTAGTTCACTGACCCTCTCTAGTTCAAGCAGATGCAATACCTAGGCTCTGCTCCACTCCTGCTTTAGTTGTTTTTAAAGAGATGTGTTTAAGTGGCTGCTCTACTTTTCTTCAGCCCATTTAATAGAGTGTTGACTATATGATCTAATCCTTCCCCTTTGTTTCAGCTTCTTACTGCTTGGTAGAAGCAGTGTCTGCTTAGTAACTTTACAAATCTTGTTTCACATCACACTAACTGCATTGGTTTCTCAAGACACACACAGTCTTTATCAGAAACTCACTGCAATTAAATTACAAGCTTTCATGTAGTGCAGTTCTACCTGTGGAGTCAAGAAGATTCTACTGGGCCAACAGGGATACTTATCTGTTTAATTTGACCTCATTCTTCAACAAGAAGGTCAGAAACTGCCTGTCCTTTTCTCAGGCCACAGCCCACCTCACGTTCTCCAACATGTACACATGAGCACTTACTCCAGATTCTTTGCTGAGACTTTTTATCTCCTGCTCCTGCTTGCTAGTGAGAGTAATTCATTTCTTAATTGTTCCATAACCACATTTCATGAGTCATAAAGTTCACTTTTGTTTTCAGCTGTGTGACAGTCATGCTTTCATTACATAAACAACAAAAGAAAAAAAAATTTGGCAGATTCAAATTGTCCTACTACGCACTTAATTCTGTGTGCTAGTTCCAAGCTCAGATCTTAAAGAAACCACATCCACAAAAACCTCCTCTTAATAAAATGGAGAACGTCAATTGAATTGGTGGCTTGAGTCTCTAACTCAAAAGAATAGTGTCACCTTTTAAAGAATGGAGTGTTGAAAATAAGATATGCTGGTGTATGTATATTTTCATACATATGTATTTGTATGTATGTATCTCCCTTCTGTTTCTATAGCATTTAAGCTTCCAGAACAAACTGAAGCCATTCTGGTTGCCAATAAATGTCTCACACAGATGCAAAAGTCTCTTTCCTACTTTTCCCCTTTAAAAAATATTTTTTCTTTCTACCAATGATAACAGTGAAAACATGGTAGTTTCTTATCTGAGACTAAGCTAATGCTGTATTGGGTCACAAGCTGGGGAACCTGGGGTGAGTAAAACCTGGGACTGGTGCAGCCAACAGACCAGCATAGGGTTGTATGAGAGGGAAAGAACTGCTGTGCTGGGATGCAGCTGGATGTACCTGGTGATGGCATCTCTCTAGGCATGCCAGAGAGACACATCCCTGATGATGGAACAGGTTACTACAGACCTGATTGTGCTTCCCATTACAGCTTTACTATCTAAACCATCGGGGCAGACACATCTAATAAGAGTGCAAAAAACCACTTTGCACAATAAACACATAATGTCAGTGGTATCATAGAATGTTAGGTGTTGGAGGGGACCTCTAGAGATCATCAAGTCCAACCCCCCTGCCAATGCAGGATCACCCAGGGTATGTCACACAGGAGCAGGTCCAGATGGGTTTTGAAAGTCTCCAGAGAAGTAGACTCCACAACCTCTCTGGGCAGCCTGTTCCAGGCTCTGTCACTCTCACAGTAAATACATTTCTCCTCATGTTGAGATGGAACCTTCTATGCTCAAGTTAATACCCATTCTTCCTTGTCCTATTTCTGGGCACTACAGAAAAGAGACTGGCCCCTTCCATTTGACACCCACCCCTCAGGTATTTATAGACATTAATAAGATGCCCTCTCAGTCTTCTCCTCTCATGACTAAACAGCCCCAGTTCCCTCAGTCTTTCTCACAGAGGAGATGCTCAAGACCCTTAATCATTCTCATTGCTGTCCATTGGACTCTCTCCAGTAGATCCCTGTCTCTTTGAAACTGGGGAGCTCAGAACTGGACCCAGTATTCCAGGTGTGATCTCACTAGGGCAAGGGGGAGGAGACCCTTCCTAGACCTGCTGGACACAGTTTTATTAATGCACCCCAGGATGCCATTGGCATATAATTTCTTTTTTCATTCTGCCAGATGTTTGCCCCCATGTATCACCTGTAAATACATACATATAGATGTTGACATATATTACTTGTTATACATTATATTGTTATAACATCATAATACATTAATGTATGATAATTTTTACATATAAATAAGTATTTGCATGACTAGCTGATGAATCTGCACTGACAAAATATGAAAGCACAGACTTGTAGATGCATTATATGAAACACTGATCCATAAGGAACTAGGCAGGGAAAAGCTGAAACATCCCACACACTTCCTTTGGTAATTCACAGAGTGAGAGCATCTATTTTTGTCTTTCAGTCCCTGAACTTCAAAGTTCACAAGACACTGTGGGGAAATGTATGTGATCTAACTTCAGGCATTTCACTCACTGGCAACACTTAGATCCTGGTTTCACGGCATACTGAGTTGATACAACACTTTATTCCAGCAAAAGGGACAATTCTTGCTCCCTCCACCCACAGCCTCCTCTCTACTCCCAGCTATACAGCTCCACCAGTTACTTTTGCTAAGTCTGATGCTCACTTGGCTACAAACATTTTCACTCACAAATGCAATGGAAACTATTTTTGGCCAGTGTAAAGAAAAGAAGAAGGAGCTGGCAAGATAGAGGAAGGAGTAAAGGAGGGAAGAGGACAAAGGAAGAACTCACTGTGGTTATTTTTATTTATTATAAATTGTAATTCCTCACTTTAAATGCACAAAGAACTTCTGCATCCAAGAACTTCTGCATAAAAAAAAAAATACTCAGTCCTTCATTCATGGAATATATAATATTAATTAAAGCAAAATGTCTTTCATAATAATATACTAAATAAAAATAGTTATAAACAACTTTTCAACTATTTATATTTTTATTGCCCATAAAGCTTTCTCCTTTTATTTTCACTTGACTTCACTTTGGATGGTGCTTTCATGCCCACATACCTACACCTGTCTTTCTCCTCCTGTTCAGCTGAAATAACCTGCTAACCTTGAGCCTTCAAAACATGTCCAGTCATTCATCTCACTTCTACCCATGACTTTGGTGAATATTCTTCTGCATATTACAAGGAATAACACAGATTTCCCAGACGTACCATGAATAAATTACCCTCAAAAACCTTCCCAAAAAGGCTTTAAAAGGTGTAACAAAGATGATTCCTGCTAAATAAGGCAGCTGATACCCAAGACTGCACCATGCTTATAGCACAAAAGGAGACTGGGCAGTCTGTACATAGGCTGCTTTGCTCTAAACTCCAAACTGGACGGAGTTATAGTATGATACCTTTTGTCACTTAACATGGGATTCTTCTTACCACACTTTAGCTTTCTAAAACTCCAGATTCTAGTCGAAATCACCCTTCAAGGCTCCTTCCAGAACCTAAGGAGAGAACAAGATGCATCCAAAGGGCACCTCATGACAGAGATCTAAGAGCCAGGCATAGGAAGAGGCAGGAAGATTTACAATTGTAAGTAGTACTGAGGTCTGCATTATCTCACACCTTCTGAGGGGTTACTCCTGCCTCTCTGACCCCTCCCTGTCTTCTCCCTGCCCTTTATGCTCCTGTACCTCCTCCCATAGCCCTCCTGCCTTGGCTGCTCTCTACCAGGGCTGCACTGCTGCCTCCCACAGCCCTGCTGAGAGAGCTCTTGCAGTCAACATTGTGATACCAAAGATGTTCAAACCCCTGACAGTCATGTGGTGCCCTTGCACCTCCCAATCCCTCTTGCAGGCTCTGCAGATTCAGCATGCTCATTTTCAGCCTTGTGAACAGTACAGCTTGGTGAGACTGGCACTGGAAAGATGTGTGAGTGAAACTGTGAGCCAGTGCTCAGATCATCAGTGGGGTTAGCTACAGCTACACGCGTGGTGTCTTATCAACATTACACATTACAGAGTGCTGAGTTTCTGGGTGCTAGCTCATGCCACCTCCACATTTATCTGAGGAGAAACCTCTTACACACATTATTCTTCCATTTTTGCTGTCTGCCAGTTAGAAACATTAAAATCAGTGCAAACCCCCAGTCAAAGGGATATTTTGTTCTGCTGACATCAAATTCTTCACAGCAGAGCCAAACACAAATGTTAAGAGCTGAAGTGAACTCATGCTATTCAATGAGGCAGAGCCTGCTTCTTCAAGCAGCAGTTCCTTTGAATTAAGGGTTATACTTTGGTCAGCACATTGAAGTCCCACTGTGAGCCCTGGTATGCCAAGAACAAGGTCAAAGAGGTGCAACGTTATTAATGTAGTGTTTTAAGAACAAACCATTGTCCATTCTGCCTAACTGTGCTTTTGTTCTTTCTCAAACCCCATGCTTACATTTATTGAGTGCTGGGGATTTGCTGTACTTGTTCTGCTAATGATTACATATTTCATATTGCACTTAGCATTTCATCAACCATGAATAAAGCTGGACCTAGAGAGAATAGGTCACAAGGAAACAGAACTTCAAGACAAAAAGTAATAGATTTACAGAGAAAAGGTCAATTTAAAATAGATTTTTTTTTCCCAGTGTTATAGAATCTACATTCATTTTCAATTTAACAAAACAAAAAGATGAAGCATTGAGTCATTACAAGGGCCAGACAATTGTTAGAGCTACACTGGGTTAAACTCAAATTATACTGTAATAACTGCTCTAAGGAAGACCAGTTAAAATAGAAGCAACTGAGAAAACAATTTCTTTTCCTTCTCACCCCTTTTTGTCCTGTTGCAATGCATAGAAATTTTAGCTACAGGAATATGACATTTCTGGTACATTTCTACACTTATATCAGTCTTTACAAATGTATTGGTGGCTGCAAATCTGTTAAAGTTACCCTAAACCCTTTCAATTGAATATACTCAGTTACACCCCAGGGAATAATTACTTCCCTAAATTGTAGTATGACATAATCTCTTTCAACTCAATTTTTGTAACATTTGAAAACAAGAACCTCAGCCTCAGCAAAGACTTAGCCCACTGTGGATAGCACTCAGGGCAAGAAGTATAATGCAACTTTCTAGTTATTTTCTTTGTCTGTTCCCCAGAAACTAAATCTTTCAACAACCAGATCATCACTAAATGTCATTAGCAGAAAGCAGTTTTCCTTGTTCCCTGCTGGGAAATGCAAACAGGGAATAATATCAAACATATTGGACACTTATTTCTTCACAGTCCTTGTGTAAATGACACAATATGTTGTGTTACATGGTTTAATGGCTGCTTACCCACTTTACATGTTTTTCAGCCATTTTACTTTCTGCCAATGACAGAAGCAACAGAAAACTCAGAGGCAGGTTAGAGGAAAACTGAAAGATGAAACAAGCCTAAAATGTTACACCTGTAGTAAAATAGTGGAAGTGCTGTGGAAGACAAAGCTATTTTCATCTGCCTGCCACTCAGTCTGTAACTTGGAACCTGCTGGTCATCCTGGTCTCTGATGTAGAAATCAAGGGCAATAGTTGTTAAAAACAATTAAACTATTTTATTAGTAGCAAAATTAATGAGGCCTGGCTGGCTGAACATTTCTGTCTCACAGGTCACGTCCCATTTGGATTCTTTAGTGTTAAATAAGAGGTAAGCTGACATTGCAGCCTTTACCACCATGGGGGATCTAATTCACAATTCTCTCCTCCACCCACCTGTGAACTTTCATGAAACTTGAAGGAACTGAACACCTCTGAAGTCTCTACCTCCCTGCTGAATTCACCTGAAATTGGTCAACACATTCAAAAAGTAGAATGGGAAACAGAGAAAGACACAGACAAACATCATGGCTTTATAAATCTGATTCCTTTGGGAAACCTAGATAGAAATTAAAGTTAAAAGCAGGTGAGTAGTTGCAAATACATCAATGAAACTTGCAAGGCCATGGAAAGAAGTGATGTTATGAAAGAAATCTGCCTACAAATAGTGAGAACAAGGTGGCATTTACGAAGATGAAAACAGAAAATCACAGCAGACCACTTGTGAATAAAGTAGCTAATTCTTAGCAAAAAGCAAAGTAAAGCCACCATTTCCTCCTTGAGCTTAACATCACTCTTCATTTAGACCAGCCTGCATTACAAAATTAATCATATTTCCTGATGCCTGGCTATAATCAGTCTATCGTAAAGTGTAAATTGGTCATGCTGTTATTCAACCAAGACACTGCTATTTTTTGCCAAGGGCAAGAAAGTGGAAGACTTTCCACAAATCCAGTCCTACATATTTTCCTTTACCTAGATGCCCCAAGGACTTCCAATGCTTTCCTCACATAAATAAAAGCAAGGTGTTTGCAAAACCAAGCAATTTCTCTAAAACCAAACCACACAGTGTCATCAGATCCTGTCTGATCTAGCCAAGGAATCTTGATAGCAAGAGCTCTGGGTTTTTTTCTTCTTTTTAACTCATGTAGTTTCAGGAAAGAGTTCCTGACTTAAACTTCTTGCACAGGATAAAATCATCTAGTACAGATGAGTTGATCATGTGGTTCATTGCTGCCCAAATCAATCAATGCATTTTGTCCCTCTCCCCATCCTTTTCCCAGCTACATGATACTGCCCAACTCTGGCATTCTTCTGATTCTGCCCTGGGTTGATTCAACTCACTAAACCAGCAGGAAAGTAATTCATGAGAAAAAAGCAGGCTGCTTCTGTCAGAAGTGGAACCATCCCTTGCCTTGTACAGATGGAGCACATTCATGCTTCTCTGAAACATCTTAGAAATGGTGAAACAAACTACTAACATTTTGAGGCAGATGAGGCATTTTTAAGTGAACTATAAATCCCTGCTCTTTATGTTTTTTAAGACATTCTGATACAAAAAAACCCACCAGACCAAAACAAAATAAAAAGGGCTGTTACTCACCATTTGTCTTCTGTTTTCTAACAAGTGGATGCCAACAATCCCTAGGAAAGATCCAAAGCCAAGCTAAGACAAAGAAGAAAAAAAAAAAACAACCCAACAGAAATACGAGGTCAGTTTATTTGGTCAACATACCAGTGCTTTACAGTGATATCAGAGCTGATGTATTAGACAAATGGGCTAATGGGGGTGAGTAATGGGAAAGGGCTGAAGTTATGGCTGGACATAAATCACATAATGCAATGGGGAATGATCAGAAGTGCAGCTCTTGGATACTTCAGAGTAAAACTTGTCATGTAGTAAATACACTTCTATAACCTGGCTACTGTTAACAGTCACATATAGTTTTGCACATGGTAAAGCTAAAATAAAGCCAAGCAGAAGCAAAGAACACTTAGACTTATACCATACATCATTATGTTGGAAAACTGCAAAGCTTTAGATAACTGTGGACAAAGTTTTTCTCAAAAAATAGATGTGTTGCTGCCACACAAGTTATCCAAGTTCAAATCCTTAGGGTTGCATCTGTTTGACTTTAATGAGGAGAGACTATCACACATCCCAGAAAAAGTCCTTGCTAAGATGCCATGGGGACCACTGCAATTCGTTTCAGTGTGGGACAGCTGCAGCACCAACAGCCACAGGAGAGAGAGGAAGAAGGGATGCTGGACTAAACTGGATTTACTGTGCCTACCAGTGCTGCTTCAACACCAGTGACAGGAAAAGCCCACTCCTTATGATGGGCCCATGAAGGTTTGGAGAAGTAGAAACTTCTTGGATTAGTGGTTACTACGAGGTAAAGCAGCAATAGGTGAGACAAGCCTTTCCCCAGACCTTCCTGTGGGCAAGACTCCCAATGGGCTCTTGTGGGCTTGGAGAAAAGGGGTCTCTTTAGTGCCACACACTTGAGATGTAGCTGGCCACAGATTCAGGAGCAGCCACAGCAGGAGCACAGGTGTCAACAGGCTCTTTCCATAGAGCTCTCTCCTTGCTTTGCCTGGCTGGACACTGCCCTGAGGTCACCTCAGTCTCAAGCCTCTGTCACTTCTACACTCTTTGCTCCTCTTCACTAAGACTGACACTCCTCCCTTCCCAGTTACACCTCCAGTCGCACCCTCAGCTCCCAACCAACCCACCCCATGCATGGGGCATGACATTGCTGCTAAAGACTCTAAGCCTCTTACTGGAATGAGGTATCTGAATCTGGTTCAGAGTCTGTCATCCAAGCACAAGTTAAGTTTTTAAGGACTTTGTGTCCCAGCCAAGGGCTTGAGCAATACCCATGAACTCCCTGCTGTTATGCACAAACGCTCACAGAAGAAAGCAAATCTCCTGAAAGCATTTCACTCGCTCAGTATCACAACAGGAATCTGTCAATCCCTCTCAAGAAAGCAAAGGCAGGGAAAGGAGATGTGCTACAGAGTGCTTTGGGAAGATTTATGTGAAAGGGAGGCACAAAGATTAAAAGCAGAGATTCTGAAAGGGTACACAAGTGCATCTACACCGACAGCTGAATAGGAGCCATGGAACCATGAGCAAGGACACTCTGTTCAGGGGACAGCAACTTTGTAAATGAATATAACTACATCAAAATGACACCTGGTTCCAATCCCCATTTTTCATCCCAAGGGAACAATCCATAAAGCCCCATTTACAGTTGGTGCAAAGGACACAGAGTGGAGGAGTGAAGAAAAAAATGAGGAAATACAGAACAATAGAAAATAAATTAGAAGGAGCAGAACCACTGATAGAGACCAAGGATGTAATCCATAGCATTGCTGAGATTGGTTTGAGGCCATATGTGCTGCTTTTCTTGTCTGACAATAGGCTATTTGGGTTGGGAACTCTGGGAGTCCAGCTCAGTATGGTAACTGGAACAATGGGACCATGCAGACTCCAGATTGAAAGATTATAAAAATAGCAAATGAAAAGAAAACAAGCAGTAGTCATAGAGAAGTCACATTAAATATTTAAGTATAAACAATATTTATAAGGAAATGAGGTTGAAGAAGCTCCAGCTCTGGCTTTGCAGCCAGTTCTATAAAGACAGCCCTAAACCCAAGCTGATGATAAAGCAGTAATCTGCTGAATGCAGACATCTTCCAAAGTGGAACATTACACTAACTCATCTACACACAGCAATATTTGACATTAAATTACTTCAGATGTATAAATGCAAACAACACCTACCACTATGAGGATATCTTTATAGAACAGCTTCTTCAAAATAAACAACAAGTGACCATATATGCAGAGAAATTAAGGCACCTATCTCTTCTTGAAGCCAATAGGCACTAAGCAGAAGCCCCAATTTTATTATGGATCTAGCCCTAAAGTCCTTCTAAGATCAGAAAGAGCCATGGGGGTTAAACCAGCAAAGGCCTGTCAGGGCTACCCTTCCCCATCTGCAAATGCTTCTAGATTTAATTAAAACTATGCAAGCAAATAGCCTTGTTCATATTCATAGGTGTTTGCAAGACAGGGACTAATGCTGCATGAATTTGAAGACCAAAATCCCTTACCTAAGGTCAGTGGAGATTTAGATCTCACCTACTAGCCTGGATGTTAGTATTTTACTACTGAATAACTAGAACTTATTTTTAATTGTAATTAATACGGTCTGTCTTCATTATCTTTCTTTTCGTTGAGCCCAACAGCTAAATATGTAGTGTCGAATTCACTCCCCTAGCTTTAGGTACCTAAAGTTTGGGGTCAGTACAAGGCTGGCTTTCTAAGCTCCCTCTACTGTCAGCAGAGAAGAGAAGCACCTTTTGAGGGCTATTCAGCTCAGGAGACAGTAGCCCCTGGCCGTGAGGTGGGACACAGCAGTGATGTCATACCCTCTGGCTAGGCTTTTGGAGAGATACCATGCAAGATTTGTGCAGCACCTTTGTCTCTCACCTAACATTTGGGATATTTAGTAATGAATTGACAAGTGCCCATAACTCTTCCTCAGTTATCAATAATCCATCACATGTGCACAAAAAGAATTCTGAATTTTATGAAAATTATTTAGTTCCAACAATCTTGAGAAGGGAAACTGCTAATAATTTCTCTGTTGTTTTCAAGGTGTTCTGATAAATTCTAGCTATTCTATCTAGTTATTAATGACACCAAGACTAAAAAACCTCATATTTTAGCAGATCATATTATTCAGCTGAGTGAACAGACATTGTGTTATTCCTAACATAAAATAAATGCTAAAATAACCTGTTTTGAGCAGATAGGTTTATTACTTTTTACACTTATTAAAGACAACAGTTTAAAAAATAAATTTCTTTCTGGAGAATGAATGAAGATAATCTGGTCTTCTAAAAGACTTTAATACAAATTATAGAAAATGAAGAGACCTTTATCAGTATTAATCTATCTATTTTAGCTTAATGAAAGGAAAATTCCTTCATTTAAGGTTTTATTCTTAGAACTACTTTTTTTTCTATTTTTAAAACACCACTCCTTATAGATCATTACCTCCAAATTATCTTTCTGAAAGACCTGTTCTCAGCACGACACTAAGATGTAACAGGACTTGCTTAGGAGGAACAGTTCTGACTCACAAATTATTAATGGCAATGCAAAATGTATGCACAGTATCAAAAGATACTCATCCCTCTTCTCTGAGCATTTCACTCCACAGAGCACATGAAATAATGGTACCTATACAATGTTTTGTGGTGGTGAAGCCATATACACAAGCAGGTACCACACTTATAAGTACATGACTTTCTTCACCTTGCACCCTCTGACTCCTCTTGGATGGCTCAGGGAGACCAAATGAAGCAGATGGGCTTTTCTCTATTTGCTGCCCATACTCCTCTTTTTTAAAATTCAGATAATGGTGTGGGTTTTTGGTTTGTTTTTTTTTTTTTTAACTTCAGGGCTTTCCTTGCATTTGAATATGAGTGATCCCTTCTTTTGAGATCAGAAAGAGTCATGGGGGTTAAACCAGAAAAGGCCTGGTAGGATTACCCTTTCCCAGAACTTCCAGAGGGCAAAGCAGATGAAACTCAAACCTTGTGCCCAGTGCATGAACACGTTTAAGTGGTTTGTTCCCAAGGCAAAAGCAAGACTAAGGATTTTGGAAGAAGATCTCATATGAGACAACTGGCAGCAAGAGCACACAAGAGGATGTTAAGGAGGCTTCAGGGAGAAGATTCCACGTTCCTATCTGCAAGACTTTCCCAGTGATGGACCCAGCAGAATTCCTGGCACACAGACACAAGTGTAGAGTGTCTGCCATCAAAGTAGAAAACCTCCAAAAGGTAATTTAAATCTATCCCATGTCACCCACATTTAATAGAGATCAGTGGGAAGTTAGGCACAGGTTCTCACATAGGCCCTGAGCCCATCATACTGCTGTGCAGTGCAA
The DNA here is from genome assembly GCA_025447755.1 of Corythornis vintsioides. Classification (NCBI taxonomy): domain Eukaryota; kingdom Metazoa; phylum Chordata; class Aves; order Coraciiformes; family Alcedinidae; genus Corythornis; species Corythornis vintsioides. Next base: position 29,961 of record JAOEGS010013342.1, on the reverse strand, counting down.
CCTTGACCCCCTTCTGCCCCTGACAGCCTCCCCCTTGGGCCACTTCAGAAACCACAGTTCAGCCCCCTACCTTATCACACACTAGAACTAGAGCAAAACAAAGAGGCATTTCTCTCCTATGAAATGCAACAGGGCTGAGTTGGTTTTTGTTGTGATTTTTTTTTTAAACAATCAGAGCTTCCCCTATCCAGCTGATAATAATTTATTTGGATGCACCTAATCATCTGAAACAGGTTTCTTTACTCACAACGATGCCTGGGTAGTAGCCTCCCACGGTTACATTTTCTGTTCTTGTGGTAGCTGCCAGACCTATGGTCAGTATGAAAACAGACACGACCAGCAGAGAGATTGTGAACCAAAGTGAAGTCTTCTTCCTTTTGGCAAATTGTCCTGCAGGGAGTAAGGAGGAAAGAAAAGACAGAGCTTTTCATTGTGATCACGGCAGAACAAATGCCAAATTATGAAGATTTTCTTTCGTTAATCTTTTCTTTTGTTGTTCTCCCACTAAAGGAAAGAGCTGGCAGACAACAGAGGGAATTAAAACCCACAGAGTTAATGTGAGCTTGGCATAGCTTAATGCACACACACTGGGTACATGCATGAGATGAGTTTTTATTAAGCTGAACTGAAAGGCAGTGACAATGATAATTACACCTTGTCTTCAGTAATGTTTATAATTAAGTGTTGCTCACATCCATAAGTCAGATCTTGCAGGACTTAAATGCTTACCTACGTGAAGTGCCAACTTGACTCTACCTGGACAGAACAGAAGAACTTGTATTTTCAACAAGATTAGCAGAAGCTCTACATGGATCATGAAAATTAATATGCTCTTCATATTTACTAGGGTAAGCAAACCAATCTATCTGTGAAGCAAAGTTGTAATATAGTTGATCAGATAGTGATATATGAAACTAACTTTTTAAACAGTAGCTGCTCAGTGAAATATAGCCTCACTGGGATTTGGATTCAGACACCTAACAGTGAAAAATGTCAGGCTCATCGACTGCTTTCAGCCTGCTTCAACCCACTCAACCCTGTGATGGTGGTGGCATATCTGAGCTGCAACCATAGGTTGCTAACATCAGATCCCCAGCCTACAGCACAGACTTATGTATAGAATCATAGAATCATAGAATTGTTAGGGTTGGAAGGCACAATAAAGATCATCTAGTTCCAACCCCCTTGCCAAGGGCAGGGACACCTCCCACTAGGTCAGGTTGCTCAGATCCCCATCCAACCTGGCCTTAAAAACTTCCAAGGATGGGGCTTCCACCACCTGTCTGGGCAATCTGTTCCAATGTCTCACCACCCTCATGGGGAAGAAATTCTTCCTAATTTGAATCAATCCATCTCTAGTTTTACTCCATTCTCTCTAGTCCTATCACTGCCCAACACCCTAAAAAGTCCCTCCCCAGCTTTCTTGTGGCCCCCTTAAGATACTGGAAGGTCAAAATAAGGTCTCCCTAGAGCCTTCTCTTCTCCAGGCTGAACAACCCCATCTCTCTCAATGTGACTTATATAAACCAGCAATTGATACGTGACCTTAACTAACAAAAGCCACCCAAATGAATCAACCTGCACTCCCCCTTCCTATTGTTTTTGTTTTATCATTTATCTCCTTTGCCTTCTTTAGACATTATTCAGTATGAACAGTAAAAACTCTTAGTCTGGACCTTACTCCAATTTAGTTATAGTTTCTTATCTCTAGCATCCCAAAAATCAAGCATGTAGAAAGAAATCTTCTTGTCATATCTTCAGCATTAGCTTGAAGCCAGCTGGGGTCAGCAGAAGGCATGAACATGTTATTACTTTCTTTTGGCAATATTCTTCAGCAGTTTTGGCTAGTGAAGTATTAACTGAGTTTTGATACTGCAGCAATAGGCACTCCAGTAACAACTGGAAGACAAATTGGAGAGGTAATGCTGCTTCCACATCACTGGCTTCTGCTCTGCCTGGCATAGATTTACACTGTGCATGAAAAGGAACAGTCACAGAAACACTCTCTGTTTTGCTTGCTAAATGTCTGCCAGGCAAAGTACTTGCTTGAGCCACTCATCCCTGCTACCCCCATGGAAGGAAAGAGAATCCATCAGGACAAGAAGGAGAGATATCAGACTGCTGCCTCCTTCAAAAACAGAAAGGCCCATGAGGAGGGAAATTGAAACCATCCTCCAAAGAGTAAAAAGTACCTGTTGAAGAGCAAGCTTTGCTGGACTCAGCAAAATCTTTTGTCTGTTCATCAATTGAAGAAAACTAAATTATATTTACAATGCTTTGTTCACAATGACTAGGGGATAAATTCAATCTGTAGGACGATAACAGAAAATAAATGGTTTTGTGAGGAGGGTATAGATCACATTGCTGGTAGGATGTGAAGTGTCAGATCTAATGAGGAATAGTAGGGTCTGGATCTGAATGAAGCAAAGGGTGAGTTTAAGAGAACAAACAAATTAATGATGAAACTTGCCCATGGTATGGAATGAGTCCAATGGTTACAGGAAAGAAATATAGAGTGAAACAGCATCTCTCAACCCTGGAAAATTTGCATACAATTTGCAATTTAATTCAAAGAGCAGTCTACGTTTAGACCAAGGCTAAATACTAACTTCACCAATCCTTGTAAAATCCATCTTCAGACATCATAAAGTCTGTCAAAAATATAGAATGGTTTTTGGCAAGGAAAGAATTGCTGCAGGATGTAGCAATTTGCTGAGATCAGAACCATATTTGCTGAATATTAGCACCATAAGATTTTGTACCTTCCTCTTTGATGTAGTTAAGGTGATCTAAATGGAAACACTTATTTCAAATAACACTCAAACCCAATGCATATTACCATTCTTATATGAGAAAAAGGTTGGGGAAGGAAGTTTTGCACCAGAAAATAAAACCAGTGCATTTTTAATACCTAATAAATAAAAATTATGACACATTTCTGAGAGTGTCATTAACCATATAAAATAAGAACATTTATGAAGAAATTCACCAGAAGCAGAAGAGCACAGTATCAAAGGTATCTGCTGCTTTTCTGCCATCAAGAAAATATTTAGGGAAAGACCTTTGGAGCTAAATCAATCATTTTTAATTCCTGCATTGCTCACTTTATCGCCACTTCTCTCTTGGCTACAGTTTTCATTGTGTGTTTGCAAAAATGGTTTATGCCAGTGAAATTGAATTAATCCTACATCTCCTAGCAAAATTAAATGTGATGAACGGAGATGCTTAAAACAGATATTAGCACCTGCTACTGGTGATGACTTTCCCTTTTCTGATTAAATTCTTGACTTGTCCAGAGTGCTGAACAAATTAAACCAGATGCAACAGCATTCGTTTCAAGCCACAAGATAGCAGCTGGTTTCTATTTTTCTTTAAATCTTTATTATGAATTTACTGAGGAAGAATCTGTAAGTGTGTTATATATTCAAGACCATAGGAAACATTACTGTGCTCTTTTGCAATTCTATTGCCAAAAGAAAATCCAAACCACAAAAAAAAAAAATCCCAAACTCACAAAACCTGCTATACTATGTAGTATAGCTGTAGTAAGTGATATCATGGAGTATCACTATGACTTCGTTGCTTTGGAAGCAATTGTTTCACTAATAAATAATTCAATAAGCTGCTAATCACTAGTTTAAAGCTAACATACAGATTCTGCTTTTTCTGCTGATTACCTGAAAACGTTTTGAAGTTACAGCACATCCTCCACTGCTAGCTCTTTAACATCAACACCATTTTTCATCCAAGTTTATGATAAAAAATAGATCTAATAAATTTTTTTAGCTGGCTGTTATGAACCTTCGGCACATGGCAAAGACTCTGTTTATCCTTTCAAACACCACACAGAGCAATTCCTAGCAGCAAGTTCTGGTTTTTCTCGACTCTAATGAATTTAAACAAAAACAAACAAACAAAAAACCCCAAACACACACAAAGAAACCAAAACAACAACAAAAATACCAGCATAATAACAAACAAAAAAAACCTATTTGTCCTTGTTTTCGCATAGGTTTTTATGTGGCAGGAGGCAGGCAGTCAGCACGGGCAGCACGCCACTCAAGGAGGCAGGTAGGCAGAGCTCTGAGAGTGCTTGTCCATTACCGTCCTGGGTAAAGCTGTTCGCTCTCCTGCGAAACCATCAGCGGGGCGTTTCAGGAAAGCTCCGAAGAAGAGCTGACATTATTTTAAACACCGCAAGGAGCGAGACAGCGTGACCCAAACCGGCACTCTCAGGCTGATCCCCCGGTGCCCCCACTCCGCGGGACACAGCCCAGGCAGAGACACCCCCTCACACTTCCAGCCCGTTACCTACAGCGCCGGGGCAGAGGCAGCCGCGCCCCACCGGGGGAAGCCCCCAGCTGCCCGCCAGCCTCGCCCGGCCGTCCAGCGCTCGGCAGCCGCTTCCCCGGGTCTCAAGCACTCGGCGAGTCAGGAAAGTTGCGGCGGGGCAGAGGCCGGGGCTCACCTGTGGGGTCTAGCACGGCCAGAGGAGCCGACGCCGCGGGCGCGGGCGGCTGCACCATCATCCTCCTCCGCGGGCGTCTCCGCTCCGCTCCGCGCCTCGCCACGCTGCGGCCAGCGCTGGCCGCGGGGTGCGGACGGCCCGGTGGGCCCGCCCCGCGGGGGAGAGCGGCGGGGGGCGGGGGCGGGGCGAGAGGCTAGCTGGTGGCTCCGGTCGTTTCCTAACGCTGGACCGGTCGCTCCTCGCCCCCGACCGCGGTCTCCGCAGCCCTTCGGGGGAACGGGGCATCCCTGGCTGCACCCCCAGCGCTGCCGGGCACAACGAGGGCCCGCCGGACACTCTGCCTCTGCCCCGAAGCCTTTGGCCGCCCACAGTCCCTCAGGGAGCTCCTCGGTGGCCCTGTGGGCAGGGTGGGCGCTCTGGGTGTCTCTGCCCAGGACCCCGCAGCCACCACACACCTCACCTTCCTCGGGTGAAAATTCACCCACTCTGACCCAAAACTAAGATGTGTCACGAAGTCCCCCAGGTCAGCTCTGGGTACGGGTCCATTTCCTCACTGCCTTCTGATTTCTCCTTTACAAAACACTGCTTTCCTGGTGTTTTGGTTTGGCACCATTCTCCTCCCAGCTACCCATGGCCACCACAAGTATCTCATTTCCAGGCTGACATTTGATTATGTGGAGAGAGGGCAAGGAAAGAACTAAGTCTTCACTTGCATGGCGGTCAATAACTTAATTCATTATATGTTCTACCTGTGGCCAAAGGCTTGGCTTTGCTTCTTGTTTTGTTCTTGGTCTACGGCAGACAAATAGTGTGTCATCTGGTGGATGACAAATTATCAAGCTTTACTTCCAGCTTTCCTCTTCCCTTTTTAATTATTTTTTTTAATCAGTATCAATCTGAAATAAAATACCACAGCAACCATAAATATTAATAAAATTAAAAACAGAAATGCAGACCTTGCAAACATGGGTTGAGGTAGGCTTAGGCAACGTCAAAAGTCAAGAGATACTGTAGGGCTATTCTTTTACTTTCACAGTGTCTATCAATTTCTCAACCTCACTGACTCCCTCCTGTCTCAGTTTTCATTTCCACAGCAGATCCTGTCACTTTGTCCTACTGCTACCCAGGAACTGCTGGCTGCTGTTTCTAGTGCTACCGACTGCAGGGACGTGTCACTTCTGCCTGGAAGAGTCTGGGAACGACTGAGAAAAAACGGCCACCAGCTGCTGTGCTTATTTTGGTGCCTGCTGGTGCTTTTGTGGGACTTCCCCATAGCAAAGAACATAAGAACATTTGGTTTTGTGGACAATGTATCTCACAGGCTGCCAAGCAATTTTCTTACACTAAGATGTGTTCTCCCACTTGGCAACAAATGCAACTTTATCTAACATTCTTGTTTTAATTATGCTTAAACCTCGAAATGTGTATGTATGCATATGTTTAACTTCCTCAGTCTTTGGATGAGGAATACATTTATTTATTTATTTAATAAATGAGGAATAAATACATTTCCTCAGAAAATTATTAGATGAAAAGAGGCAACTTTCCCAGGTATCACTCCTACTCTATGAAGCCAAGAAATCCAGGAGTAAAGGCCAGTGACAAAACCACTTTTTCCTCTTTGTGTCCTCTAACCCGGACAGATTGGAGAAAAGCTAAAAATAAGGATAAAGGTAGCATTTGTATTACTTATTAATTACTAATTGTTAATAGAATTTAATAAAGTAATAGTTTCAGAAGACAGAAAAAGTGATGTTACAAATAAAACATTCGTCTAATAGTGACCATGGATAAGAGTAATAAAAAGCCTCCTAAATCTGGTACAGACCCTCAGGTTCAGGCAGAGCAATGGATAGAGATTTCCATCACCACTAAATAACAGGGAGGTCTGGGGGAGACTCCCAGACTCAGCTCTTCAGCCAGTTTGGAAAACAAATACCATATGCAGCACATATTCTTGGGTGTCTGTAAACTTCTTCCACCTTCAGCCACTGAACAGACGTAACAGCCCAAAGAGAAACTGCTTTGGAATTCTTTTCAGTAAACAAAAATGATACTATAAATCCTTTGTTAAGATTAATTATAGAAAATAGCCTTTGATGAATGACTTGGGTTTCACTGCACATTTCAGGAGAGTCAAAAATAGATCTGGTCCTACATCTAGTCCTGGATATCAGAGAGCAAACATTATGAAGTGTTGGAAAATGATCAGTGATTCTTCCTGGACCTAAGAACTCAAACATTTGCATGTGGAAGACACTGAGGTGGAGCTCACACACTTAAAAACTCACCATGAGAGCTTTTGTTGTAGCTTTGGAGTCTTCTCAGTTGGGTGAAATTGAGGAGGGATCTGTGTATCACCAACAGTGCCTGTACAATACACATGCACAGACTGCTAAACAGATGTGTTCTAGGATGAATTATTTAACACTTGTTAATTAGTTCAACGCATTGCAAGTGTGGTAGCACTTAATTTTATATTTATGTTACCGGTTGTCTCTGTAGCCAAAAGGATTTTTTTTCACCATTTTGATGTGTAACTTGGACCTGAATTTTCTTAATTAACATTTTTAGGTCTTTGTTTCTCAGATGCCTGGCTCATAGACCTTGCTTCTATGTCAAAATTAAATTATTTGCTAGATTTGTGCCCAGAAGTCCCCACAATCCAAGGGTAGGCTGTCAAGGCTGTTAAGAGTTCTTTTGATGTGTGTGTTTCATGACCATGGCCTGTTTGTCAGCTTAGTCTTTGCACTCTCTTCGAAGATGTACCTTGTCAGCACTGGGCCTGAAGGTCTCCATCATCACCTTGATCTCTCCTTCTCCTTTCCTTTGCACACTATAGCTCTGAAGGTTTTTGTCTTTTGTCAGACAGGTCATCATTATGCTTTGGAGTTGAGGTTGATGACATGTGAAATTTGTATCCTGTGTACCCCTGAAGTCTTCTTTATTTTAAACAAGACCAGTCTGTTTGGTCTTTCCACACAAGCTAATGAACATTCCCATTGCTTCCTTCTACTCTCTATGTCATCACACTCTGTGTGGGCCACATTTTTCTTAAAGGATGGTGCTCAATGCCTGGACAATATTCAAAAGAATTCTGAAAGAATTCTGTCTACCAGCATACTTCCTCCAGGATAGTCAACAGTTTCTTCTAGCTTTATGTCCTTACTAAATTTAATATATTTATATCCCAAGGGCACCAATGACAATTACCAGACTAGGAAAGCACCTTAGCACTTTATGTCTTCCAGGACCATTGATAGGTGTGACTCTCCAGCTACTTTTTCATCCCTTCCATAGTATTGTCATTTGCACTGTTTCTCGGTAGGTGAGACTTCTCTGGTACCAAGTTCTGTTATATTGGCTTCATTCTCTTCCAAGAGTTATTTTATCAGTTCTCCTTTTTGGAAATCTATTGTGGGCTTTTGGTGGTGTTCTCTTTGGGGGAAGATTGTTTGTTTTTAGTGAAGTTCAAAGCAAAAAAATGCATTTCTTCCAGCCCTTCTCCATGACTCCTGCTGTCAGCAGGGCTTTGTTTCCCAGGCTCAGAGATCCAGTCAGAGACTGCCAGTGTGAAGCAGTTTAAATCACCCCTGCACTCTTTAACTCTTCACCATACTCTTCACACTGCTTTTGTATTCCTCAAAAACCTTGATGCCTCTTTCATCCTCCCATTATTTGAACATCTAACAGAAAAGTAAACCAGTCACCACTGAGGCTAAACTTGGGATTCTTAATAAGCCAGCTTACCCAGTCACACAAGGTCATGTCAATGAGGTAGGCAGATTTCCTTTGTTCATAATTTATAAACAGTACTTATTGGCATGGTTACTGGTACAATCCCTCTAGGAATACTGCCTGGGCAGTATAAGGAAATCAGGCAGGAAGAGAAATGAACAAGAGAAGCAGACACGAGATTAATGGCCACTGTTTGACTAAAATTGTGAGAGTCTATTTAAAGAAAATTGCTGGGCAATTGACTTCAAATATTCTGCTTCCTGGCACCAACCAGTTTCCAAGGTGTGGTTCTATTAGCAGAAGCTTTAAAAGACTCTGTCTGCAAGCTTAAGAAGGAGCTTGAGAAAGTCTAACTGTTCATAATGTTGGTCAGAGGCATCGGAGAGAAATGAGTGACACAGATACACGTTTGTCAAAAGCAGGTTCAAAGTCTTTAATTGCCTTTGGTAGACTTTCCACCCATTAATTTGTGCAGTCACTTTTTGAACTCTATGAACTTTTGCCATTCTCAACATGTTGTGACAAGGAGCTCCATGGATATCTCTGTGCTGTGAAGAAGCAGGATATCCCAGTGGGAGCAAGAAGCAAACTGAAAAGAGCAAGATAAAAGTCAAGTTAAATGTCAGGTATACTTAGAGTCATAGGATAATGTACCTGAGGAAAGGTACATTGCCCTTACAAAAAAAACCCACAATTGCTTCTGATACAAGAAGTCATTATGTTACTTATCTCTTAATAAAGTTGGATAATGAGAAGTCATATGGATGATGTAGTGGAGACTATTCTTGTGGTACATCTTGTAACCATATCAAGGCAACAGTATTGTGAGAAACTGACTCAACATTGCTGAAGACTGCCAAGTGCCTTTTAAAACAAGAATTTGTCTTATTCAAAGAATTTAAGAAAGGAAGACAAAATACAAAGGGTAAGCAAGAGACAGAGAGAGATAAAGGTCTTTTGCACTAGTTTGGAGACACGCATAATAAAATGCAAAGACGTAAAATGTAACATATTCATAGAATCATAGAATGTGGGGTTGGAAGGGACCTAGAAGATCATCTAGTCCAACCCCCCTGCCTGAGCAGGATCACCTAGACCAAGTCACCCAGGAACAGATCCAGGTGGGTCTTGAATGTTTCCAGAGATGGAGACTCCACAACCTCCCTGGGCAGCCCGTTCCAGAGCTCTGGCACCCTCACAAGAATATCTTCTCTTTCAGGTGCCCTATGAGGAATTAACTCAATACAGAAATAAAATTTCTGGCCATTGAATTCTTCCTTTGATAGATAAAAGTGACTTTCTTTGGGTAGTTGTAGGTCAGCTCCTGAGAGGTACAGAAATAACATACTTGACCCTTGTCAGGAAATTCCTATTAGTAGTTATCCAGTGTTACAGTGAAGACTGTACAACAGAAAGCCTTTTAATTGGAAAAAAATCTGAAAACTAGAGTAATTTTAAAAAGGTTTTCATAGAAGTACCTGTGTTTTAATATTATTTTAGTGATAAAGCCTAAGTTTATATAAAATGGATGTATATTTCAGCAAGATGATTAATAAAGGTATGTTTGAAATGCACCAACAATAACACATCAGAACTGTGACTGAACCAAAAAAAAAACCCCTTAGTTTGTGTTGTGAACCATTACAGTATTTTGTACATAGGTAAAAATGTATATACAGAGGTATTTATACCATTTCAAATAGGAACAGATCATCAATTTTTGGAATGCACAACTCCTCTCGAAATTGCAGCTTAAATCTGAAAAATAAGCACCAAAAGAAGAAATAAATCTGAAATACTGATGTGGTAATGATATTTCTATAATAGGCATTATTTCAATAACATTTCCAAGTAACAAACATGAAGATTGATTAAAATTTTTGCCCAGCTCAAGTCATCTTCAAAGATTCCTTTAATAGCATAGTGAATGATACTATCTATTCAAATTATAACTTTTTTTTTTTAAGCTCAGAAGTAAGTGAGGCATTCTCTACCTTTCCTCGTATCAGTTAGTGCCTAATTTAGTCAGGTGCCCTTCTTGTCTGCTGTAGGAGACACTGCTAAAGGACAATGTATAACACTGTCTTAGTGAGGGAAAAGAGCTCCTTGCACCACTCTCTTCCCATAAAAGGTTGTTTCCAAAGCTGTATATTCTGAACAGCTTTACTCAGTTGAGTTTTAAAGTCTCTGTTACGAGGTTCTCCTTTCCCTTGACAGGCTGTTTTACAGTTTAATGGAAAATGAGGAGAGTTCAGAGCCAAGCTCCACATTGAGAACACACTCAAGTTGTAATCCACTGCAACATTTGTCATGATGATCTCTTAATTGTTTTACTGATTTACTCCTTAAAGTTAAATAACTCACAGTACTCTTCAGAAACTCTGGACAATGAAATAGGAAATTGGAGTAATATTCTGATGTGCACAGCAGTTTCCACTGTATCAGACATGTCTTGGCAAGGACATAAGTGGAGGTGGGGGAATGTGGTAGTGTGGTTCAACTGGGAAGAAGAGAGCAGAGGTGAGTGGGTCACTCTAGAAGGAAATGCAGCAGCCATAGAGAGGTATCCCAGTGATGCAGAGTGAGTCTCTCCCTCCCCAAGGGTCCTTAGGAACCACATGGGTATTCAGAAAGGCATGAGGTGGTGAAGTCTTACTGCAGTCAAGTATCTCAGCATTTTTGCAGTACTCTCATTCATTGAAAAGATCACAATTGCCACATTCATTTTGACAGGAGAGAAGCAGCTTACCTGTTCTCAAAAGACTCTGTTTAGGATTTAATGAAGGTGTGAAGGTGTAACAGAAAGAAGGCTGTAAAACACTTAGAGGCTGGGTCCTCCTGCAGGATGTTGTGTGGTGGTGGAGAGATGAGGATTCCTGGCTACTCAGCAAAATAACTCAGTGAAGGGGTGAATCACATTTAGCTGGGAACAGTGCAGGATACACAACCAGAGAGTGACTTCTGGGTGTCTGACTTTCCAACAGTCTCACGAGCTAGCACAGTGACTTACAATAGCCACTGCTTTAGCTCAGCTGCTTTCAGCCCTGCAAGGAGTTACCTTTACACCCATGCTTGCTCAAAAACAGCTAAGGAACTCAGTCTGCAATTTTAAAATGGAGGATGATGCTCCATTCTTTGTTGATAACTCTGTAGGGAAGAAATTCTTTAATTAAAAGTTAAAACGTCACCAAATTTCCAAATTCCTAGTTCAATATGACAGCATAAAGGAAGAGCTACAGCCTCAGCCAGGTTTATTTCTTCTGCCTGATTTGAAAAAAAAACCAACAATCCAAAACAGAATTAATGGTGCATATGGTGATGTGGGCTGCTTGTGGAGATGATGTAGATGTAGAGTTGAAATTTAAAAAAGGTGACAGGTTTTAAAATGCATTCCCTACCCTCAGGGCCAAGACACTTTCAGCAGCAGTTTAGAGTCTTCCAGACACACTTTGTTTAGTAAAACACTAAATTACCAGTAAGAGAAAAAGAGATAAAAGTAGCTGGTGGACCATGACTTGCTGCTGGGGAGGTTTAACCATCCAGGAGCTGGACTATGGCTGGCTGCCACAGAGGTTTAGACATCCAAGTAGAGCACAAAAGACACAGAGGCACTGTAGTCCAAAACATTTCACAAAGGAAAAAATGCCTAGAAGAAAAATACCTGTAGAGATTTAAAAGGTTTTTTTTCCTTCCCAGAGGTGAAGAGGGTGCTCCTGAAGGAGTAGGACAAAATCAAAGTCCCTCTGTCTTGCTTGCTCTCCTTCATGCATAAGTGCCTGCTACCCTGGAAGAAAACCCTGCTGCTGTTGGCAGCAGCACAGGGGAGCTGAAGGGTGACAGCCCAGGGAGACAGGCCTAAAGGTGACCAAAAGCAGTCACTCAAGAGAACTTTCAGAATCTCTAAGTGCAGCCACTTATGACAGTCACCTTTTAATTAGCTGCTGTGTTCCTCCTCAGCAAATAAGCTACAGCACTGGATAGTCAAACAAGAGACATTTTCTACGCACAGATGAAAGAAGGATAGAGAACTAGAATGAGAGCAGGAAACTATTCTCCCTCTCATGACATTTATAATACCAGTAAAAAAAAAAAAAAAAAAAGGCCACTGAAATATGGATGGGGAAAAAACAGAGTGAGAAGTGAAAGAAATCATCTTGTGTGGGCTGGGTGGCCTGAAACACCTGCAGAGGTAAATATGTGAATGGAGCCCAGCATCATTCTTGATTCTATCAACTTCTAAAGGAAAAAATAGGTCATATTTGGAGATGAGCTGACTGTTCATAGTTAAGAGATGCTTTGGTAACTCAGGCCACCTTTTTGCCTCACAGCCTGAGAATGACATCTGATAGGACATTAACTTTTTCCACTCACATGACTGACTGTTGATCTGATGTGAGTAGCTGTTACGAGTTTGCCTCCATGGGCCCTTAAAGTTTTGATTTCCTTCTCAGATTTTGATCAAGACATCATTCTTCAGGGTTCTCCCCAAAGCCAAAGCCCTTCCTTGGTTCCAGCACAAATGCAACAGCAATAGATGATTCATGGATTTCTGGCCCTTTTTCCTGAGGATCTACAAGACTATAATCAGTTATCTGCAAACTGAGCTTTTTTGTTTTATGTTAATAAATTAAGCTGTAAGAAACCTTTTTTTTTTTTTTTTCATAAATTATCTTCAAACATTTTTTTTTTTCCAGTGAATCTGTTGTGCAAATGCCACAACAAATTTTGACAAAAAGATGCTGGGTACTTCCAACAAGAATTCACTGTTGAATATTCAAAGATTCTTCCCTTTTGGGTCTCCCAGCCTTGAGATTATCCAGTTACTGTAAATAAGCCACAAATGCCATGAAAATGCATGTCAACAGCATGTCTGAAGCACTGCATTTTACTGTGTTTTCCCAGCATCTGTGAAACTTTGAGTTGATAATACAGAGAATATCTTCTAGCACTGTACTGCAGCATCCTGATTTCCTATGTTTTCATCTCATGTGTGAAGAATTTTTTCTTCTTTGTCTTCCATGGACATCTTCCAACATGGTGGATGTTGTCCTAACGTGAAGAAGACAGATCCTGCACACCCACAGGTAAATTCTTCTGACTTCAACCTGGCCCATGGGCTTCAAAGGGTCTCTAAAACACATAACTGTCCTTTGCACACAAGTCAGTTCACAATTGTGTTCTCTGATCTCAGAAGCTTTTATTTCCTCAAAAATATGGAGGAAAAAAACTGGTAGAATTGAAGAAGTAAACATTTATTAGCATGACTGCTCGAAAGTCCTGAAGGATTTGGGCCATCCCAAACATCTACCATCTCCAAGCAGTACCTAAAAAAAAAAAATATATATATATATATATACACACACCAGACAGTAGTGGAAAAACTGCTGTAGATACTTCTTTGCAAAGACACTTAAGAAACTTTGCTGCTGACATTTTTCATGTAACTCTCTAGACATCTGCCTTAGTACAGAGGCACAGACTCCAAAGAGAGTTGAGAAGCTAACTGGTGAGTTTCTGAATTCTCTGATAGTTCTATAGTTCCTTAAAACTGCATTTCCATGTGCAATAATAAAAGTTTTAGGAGATGGGCCATCTGTCTATGAAGGTAAGAATCTCCATTTCCATTTGCACAGTCTTCAATCCTGGCTTTGTTGCATGCTGAGATTGCAAGTCTTAAACCTGACTGTTTTAGGATTTTTTCAGGACACCAGTACCTCACTGGGAGGGATGGGAAGGGTATGAGGACAGGCAGAAAAAAACTGGAGCTGGAGTCAGTGAAGATCCATGTTCAGAAAGGGAACATTTGCTAAGGCTGGTGCTAGTGGGAGGGTGTCACTTGTTCATACTTGGTGGAAGTGGCAGTTTGAAAGTATCAGGGATTTATAGTGTGCAGACTGAGCCCAGTGGATACAGATTAGGGGGACAGGGTACAGGTAAGGATTTTTGAAATGCCTGGTGAATAAAATACAATTGCACACAGCTAGAGCTGTCACACTGCTGTATCTCCCTTGTATCTATTTCTACTTAAATATGCACACAAACATGCTCATGTGCTCCATTAAAACATGTTGGATTCATAAAAACATGAACCATATCATAAATCCTTAGTGGGACTCAGAGCCAGTAGTAATTTTTTTTTCAGCTAATTATAAAACTTTGAATTTACTTTGACTCTTGTGAGTTGATCCTAAGCTCTACACTTACATTTGTTAACAAAATTAATCCAAAGGACATGATTTAATATGAGAAATAAGCCATTCACTTGATCGATTTGTTGTTTCTCTTTTTGTTGTGTGTGATCAGGCTTTCCTATCAGTCATCTTCCTCCAAGGCTCTCCTATGGTCATGCCATGGGATTATCCCAGAAGGAAGGAATGAAGGATATACCTTCAGAATACTCCCTTGGTGTTGTACAGCCTCAGCCTTGCCTTATGCCCACCAAGTACAGAGTACTACCATTCTGGAGGGAGATCCAGTGGCTCCCAAAGCCTAGGTTTGCACAAACATACCTGCTCCTGTCCCAGTGCCTCTGCAGCTTGCCTGGCAAAACCTTTTAAGATTAATATGAATAACAATCTGACATACTCTATATACCATCATATGCTCATCAGTATATATGTTTATACAGAGAATAGCTATTTCTTGATCATATATGCAAACAAAAAGAAATCTCACCCACACAAAGGTTATGAACAACATGTAACAAAGGTTAAACATTTAGTAGTTATAAAGAAATATTTGTGAATCTGGTTTAGTGCTGGGCTCATTCTCATAAAAACAAACCAGCAGACCTTGAAATCAGGACTCTGCAGTAAACACATCAGCATTCAAAAGAGAGCTCTGGCTTTGGGGAAGGGCAGAGTTTTGTGGTTCTTTGTATCTTTTGGGCTGTAAGACAGAAAGGAGATGGAGGACCTAGTTAAAAATAGCTGCTTTTTACATTTGAATAACTGTCTCTCCACACACTATGTATGGCTTTCATTTTAAATAATACTTACCCAAGGTCCAAATGAGTCAGTAGATGTGATCACAGCTACTAGCATATAGCAGCTTATTTCAAGTGTTACAGGTACTTACTGCTTTCTTCTTTAATGAAACTTTCAAAAATGGCCTTCATTTGGCTGTTAATTTTGATTTAGGTTCTTTCAAGCAAAGGCATTATTCTCTCAACATAACTCTTTTAGTTATAACAAAGTTTACTGAACCACTTGGCGTTTGTCCCCGGAGGGTTTTCTTGGCAGAGATTAAAGATGCACATTTCCAGTGTCACTCTTTAGTCTCTCGGGAGCATTTATGTCCTAAACCGAGTCTGATTTATGGGCCTTGATTTTGCATTTCCTTTGCATCCAAATTCCTGCTAAGTGTGATGCCAGCCTGGCATGCACAGAGGAAGTGGCATCAGACCCAAGGGCTCTGTGCCCCGACAGTACACTTCAGATCATTTCAGATTTTGAGTCTGGCCCCTCCTACATCTGTACTGAAGCTTTTATACATGATGTCAGATTTTGGCATAGTTCAGGTTAGCAAAGTCAAACGAACTAAGCCTGAAGTCACAATTTGTAGGAAGCAGAACTTCACACAGTTCAGAAAAAAAAAAACCACCAAAAAAAAAGAAACCCAACCAACCAACAACAACAACAAAAAAACCCAAATAAACAAAAAAAAAACCAACAAGGTTTGAACAAAATTCATATTGGTGGTATTCAGGGTTCAAACTGGAGCATCAAAATAAGTTGCTCATAAACTGCAATATGAATATGAGAGTTATTTCATATTAACATATAGGACAGGGAATGCTTAAAAACCTGGTTTTGGAAAATTTCCTTTTGATAGGCATCATTTTGTATTGTATATTAATTCTCTCTGCAATCTGGTGACATTAATGCCTTCAAAACCTATCTTTTTAGCAGCAGACAGCTGAGTGTCATAGGGCTGCCATTGCAGTCACTATTAAAGGTGGGCACACTGTTAATCCAGCTCCTCCACTGCCCTTGAGTAACTACAATGGGCTACAGAAATACAAGAGCTTCTCACAGCTGCCTTTGGAGCACGTCGCAGGCACAAACATCCCCAGGCAGAAACTCAGTCCCACTTTGGTTCATCTGTAATCAGAAAGAGAAGAAATAGCACGGGGGTTGTCACACGTTACATCTGAGATGGTGTCTGAAAAAATCCAATTTACACTGCTAAAATCTTTCTTTTCCTTTAGCCATCTTATGTTGGCCTTGAGTGTTTATACTTGATTATGAAGTGCTGTATTCTTTCAGGGCAAAAATAAATAGTTTAAGGGTTGGAACAGACTTTACACTGAGGCTACTTGATGGTCAGAGTTGTGACCCAAAATGCCCCTGGGCAGCTCCCAGATAATACTGGAGGCACCTCTGTGCATGATGACACAGCTTGCCACCCCTGCATAGCTCCAAGGCCATTGCCAGCCTGAGCAGCTCAGCACCACTCCCCAGCCCAAATGTCTTGTAAATATATGGTGGTACCACATTTTATTTCATAGTTTCATGGCAACAGTGCTTGCTGAGGGAGTGGGGAGCCTCTGTGTGAGGCCAGCCTGCATTCACTGAGCCAACAGTACTTTGGGAGGAGTGCACCTGCTGCTACTTACATTTGCCAGTGAAGTTGGACCATCATTACTGCCTCAGACAGCAAGGAGGCACTGATTTTGTTTCTTACCCTGCCAGTATTTAATGAAAAATGCACAAAGAGCTCCTGGCATATGGGCCACAACTGCCCTATGCTAGGCAAGTATTCTATTCTAACCAATAAAATATACTGTCCTACTGCAACATACTACATTTCTTCCCCAGTCTCCACATGTTCAGCCAAGCCTCTATAGGAAACTTCTAGCTGCACACCCATTTTACTATGGGTTGAACTAGACTTCAAATTGTATATAAATCAGATTCCTGCTATGCCTGTATGCATGGTTTTTATGCATGATAAACACAAGGTCACTTCCACCTCATTGAAAAAAAAATTATGTTAAATTTGAAAAAATTATAATAAAGCAACATAAACAATGGGAATAAGACAAGAACCAAGACCTGGATTCCTGCCATAATACAAGCAACTTTTGAAAGCAGCCAAATAAAAAAATATATAATATTTCCAATTTCTGATTAACTAATTGTTCTTTCTGAACACATTCAATGATTTTAATTACTACAGAATCCTCATAAATCTGGAGGATTTCACATAGTTGAACAAAAAAGGCTTCATCAGTCTAGAAGATTATGGCCACCTGTTGACAACAAAGCTTAATCTAACCCAGCTTTCTGAGACTTTTAATTATCAGAACAACATTCATATGCGTGTGGGTGTTCAGCTCTGCTTTGGACATAAAACGCCTCCCATTTGTTTTGCTCTTTTAACTACAGTGCACCATAAATAAACACAAAGCATTTCCTTCCTAGAGCACTTTGTTCCACTTTTTAACTTCTAAGACTTTTTTTTTTTTTTTAACTGGAAGTCACTTGCTGATTTATAAACTGAAATTTTCTTGTGGTGTTAAAACTTCCCTGCTGTACAGCACCCTGCATTTCCCTACCAAGTGGAGTTCTTTATTCTTAATATTACCTTCTCATATATTTATATATGGTAGCTGTTTGTGGAAAATTCTGTCCTTTTTGTTTTGATGAAGGACACTTTTAGGAGCATACACACAGATAGTCTGCTGTGGATGTGGCTGTTCATGGAGCATGCAGCATGTCCTGGCTTCCTATAGAAGGGTAAAGTAAGTACCAGTGCATGCTTTAGAAAACCTAAACCTGAGGAGGAGCAAAATGGAAAGGAATGTGTGAACATCTTAACAGGACTGGAGGCTGGCTGTGTCCTTCTTATCCAAGAGGCTTTTGTTTTGCTTTTCTCCTCTGGAAATGCTGCCCACAGGTGGTTTTTGTGGGGTGTTTCACTCACAACCTTTAAACCCTGGCAAAAGGACTTCCTGGGCTTCATTCAACTCAATGCACATGACACGACACCCTCTGAGATGTTTAGGGTGTGTAACCGTGGGGCAGGCACACAGGGACACACAGGGAGGGACAGGACCAAGAGGCTAAGGCAAGACCTTGGCAGAGGAAGGAGAATGCCAGAGAAAGGAATTAAAGAGAGCCAGGAGGGAGTCAGGTAATCAATGCTGTGGCATTTTAACTCCTTAAATAGTGACCGTGCTTTCAGCAAGACATAAACTGACCCCAACCTTATGGTGACTTTACAAATAAGAGATAACTTTTTAATTAATTGCACAGTGAGCAAGAGAGAAGCAATGCTTCTTTTCTACAGTGATGATGTGTGGTTGGTCGTGCTCTCTTGCTGCCTCAGTAAATGGCAGGCACAGTGCTGTGGTGCTCTGGCAATGCTTCTGAAATTGGATTATCTCCCCTCCTCCATTGGCATCGCAGAACAATTGCTCTTAATTGTGCATCCTATCTGATTATTAACCACTGCTTCTGATCATGCTCCATCTCTTCCCTCATCTGCTTTTCATCTTTTGCATGGCTTCTTTATAATTGCAACAGACCTGTCTCAAGGCCTCAGATAATTTCCTATCATCTTTGGGTTTAACAGATCGTGTTGGAGATTTTGATGGCTCCACTTGTTTTAGTGCTGTTCAACTCTTGACTGAGGCTCTGGCATTTTGGGTTCTGACATTGACCAAGAACAGGAGTGGTTCCTAAAGGTGCTAGTGATCCGAACTCTGCCTCAGGGGATGAAGACCCTGAACCAGCACAACCTGCATGGGGTGGCAGTCTTCAAATAACTTGTCAGGCCCAACAGGGAAAGTACTGTGAGCTACAAAATGGGAATCAGTTTGGTATCACATTGCTCTGCCTGTCCTCAACAGGGCAAATAGAAAACATACAGGTGGCTGCCAGTTCACAGATGTTAGGTGAAGCAATGATTTTGCATCATGGTCCAGAGGCATAGTGTAAGCAGTGCATGGCACAGGCTGTAAAATGCACTCCTAGGAAATGTTTCATATATGCAGTCATTGCCTTCTAAAAACCCTCACGTCAACTGTCCATGCAGCCAAGACAGGGGTTGCCTCAAAGTCACTGAGGTAAACACCTTTATTTTTTAAAGACCTAGGAGACAGCCAGCCCTCCTTGCCAGGAAGATGATTAGGTCATCACTTGGAGGCTGGAACAGAGGAAAGGAATACATGAAAGAGATAATAAATACATCTATTCATATTACAGATCATGAAAGGAGAAGAACTGTCAAGCACCTGGCATGTAAGAAGCTGGTCTGGAAGTTGGGAAATAAGCAAGGAAGAGCTTCACTGGAGCCAGAATTCTCCATAGGAGCAAAAAGACCCCAAATCACGAGGTACTGCAAGTATCCTACCCATTTAAACAGCAAATACTGAATGAAAATAAAATTCATATTGACAGAATTATTGGCTCATTAAATACCCAGCATCAGTCTGCTATGAGCTGTGGTACTGAGTACAGCAATGCCCAAAATTTCCAACAGGGAAACTGAACACTGAATCTCTATTGCTGCTATCAATTACTTTGCTTTCATTTATAAATAATGCTGGGTTGCTTAGGTGCCAGTTAGAAGCTTTAAGACTATCCAAGGTGATATCTTATTCCTTTAGAAAGACTTGGTTTAATACATTATATGCTTTAAAGGGCATCACTGCAGAAAGAGGCAATAAAGCCACAAAGCAGGAATTGGCTGCATGGGGAAAAAGAGCTTTCATCCTATACTGGCAGGAATCTGAGATCTTCCATCCTTTTTCCTGGGTGAAAACAAATAGTTGCTCACTCAAGTAGTTACCTCCCAAAAGTCAGCATTAAGTTGAGCTCACTTACAAAATGCTCTGGTGTAAAATCCACACATCCTGACGAGGCCTGTGATACAGGAGCCATTACTTGTCAGAAATACAGCTCTGATGTAGGAATACCCAGTACATCTACCTCTGCACATGCACACCCACACGTATGCAGTGTTCAGGGACTGGTGGGCTTTGGTTAGATGAGGTAAATGACATGCAGGGATTTGGATGTGCAGCTACAAATGAAAGTCCTCCATGCAGCTGATTTGCCTGTTGAAAACCAGGAGAGGTTTAGCCCCTTTGAAATTGAGGCAGCTTTATGTAAGATAGCAGCTGTTCTTTGGCACTCCAAAATAGACGTTAGAGGCACCAAATTCATGGTTTTTAAAGTCTCTGTGTTATGAATAACTGTCAGACCCTTTTCCTTTGCAGGTTATTGTTAGCACATATCATATAACATCTGTCCATACAACATCTGTAAGTGTAATTGTGTGTCTGTGATAACTGTGCATTCAATGCAGGGATGTTCTTCCACTTGTTTAAGAGAAAGGACGTTGCCTGGGAAAACCCTGCTCTGCTCAACCCACATTTCAGCCAAAGAATCCTTGGAGGTTTCTTAAGTCAAGATATTTATCTCCTTTTTGTTCTCTCTGAAGGATATTTGTCCCTGTTTCCCCTGGAGCTAAGACTTGTGCAATTGTGATGCTTATCAATCCCCCTGTGATAACATCTGAACCCACTGGCCAAATGTAATCACACTTGACAGAAGGCTGAACCTGTCGAGGATAACACAGCTGGGCAAGAGGCAAATAGATAATGAAGGGGTAGAGAGAAGTAGTTAGTTAGCTAGTGCATTTACTGCAGAGGGTTTCAAGGAGAGCTCAACCACATTGGAAGGCACCAGAGAAGTTACACAGGGAGAGAAGCACAGCAAACAGACTCTGCTCATCACAGAGGGTTGTCTGAAGGGTGTTAGCTTCAAAAACCCAGATGGACCATTTGCACTGACAACATCAAGTACATGTCTGGATGTAGATGAATTTCCTCTCCAGCTTTCAACTTCCCAATAGATTCACAAGTAGATGAGGTGTGCTGGGGTACTTCAGTTTTATTTTACTATAGAATCACATTTGTTCTTCTTTTGCAAATGACTTTAATAGGCAGTGTTCAGCAGGCAGCCCTGGCACTCTTCCCTTCAAGAATCAATTGCTGAGTGCTTATAGCCAAGCACTTACAGAAAAGGTATATCTAGTAAAAAGTAATTAATCTTCCTCTCTTGTAGTGGATTGTGCTCTCTCAGTCTATGACATTATGCAGAAGAGGACAGTATTTCTACTCCACACGGTTCACACGGCATAGTCACGATGAGCACAAGTGGTGGCCACATCCCAGCTGCTTTCCTGAAGGGTTTGTGTCAAAAGGTCTCATCAATGTCCTGGAAAAAACTGTGAAGCTCACTCACTGAAAGACATTATGGTGGACTGCAGGTGTAGGTAAGGAGATGATTTTCCACCAGAATCCATCAAAGTGACACCCAGAAGCTGGTAATACCTCCCCAGGCAGGTTAGTGCTGCTTGCAGGGGACCTTTCCCAGAAGGAAACGGGGCTTTACACTTCCTTATTATGAAAGGACATCTGATAGCCCAGATTGCTCTACTAGACAATCTATCATTTATTTATTGGGCTTTAATGGGATTGACTAGCTGTCTGGCCCTCCCGGAGGCATCCTGCTTTCTGCTCTGTGAGTGACTGAAAAGCACCATTAATATTGAGGTGGAGATATACATTGATTTTAGAGAGGGAGGAGATGTTTCTTAAGTTGAACACTGCATGCTTCTCCCCACATCCAGAAAACTCCAGTAGAACTGTAAAAGATGCAGAGACACATCACAGTGCATCTGCACACTGTCAGTGAGGATGATGAAAGGCACCAAGTGACCTCTGCACCAGAAAGCACTAAATCAAGGAGGGCTTTTCTGTTTGAGGAGGTGAGTGGGGGTGGTATGACAGAGATCAATAAGACCACAAGCAGCAGGAAGAAAGCCAGTGTGGGACAGTTGCTGCCTGTATCCTAATCCAAGAAGCACAGGGCAGCAAGTGAGCCTGTCAGGCAGCAGTTTTAAAAGGAAAAAATAACCTGTGTGCATATTATGCAGCCAGGCTGTGGGCTGTCTTTCCAGAGACCTTTTGTTGGCTAAAAAGCCACCTGGGCTCAAAAATCAGCCAGACCTGTTAAAAGAGAATCATCAGCACTGGTTTAGGTGGTAGAAGTGTCCCTCTGCTCCTTATACCTCAGGGGCATCTGGGTTTGCTTCTTATGCTCATACACTGTGCAGGCAGCTGGATGAAGGCTGCCAAGAGTCTCATGGTTGCCTCTCACCCTCATCCCAACCCCTGCAGCAGCCACCTGAGTGCAGGGATGGTCCAGAACTCCCTGCCCCACAGCACATGGTGGGGCTGGTGAAGGCCAGATATTGTCCTTCTTGTTTCTCATGGGGAGAGCAATCTCAGGATGTGGAGCTTTTCCCTGTCTTGTGGGTGTTGGACCAAGGGCTCCCACAGGCCTTAGCCACTTGAGCTGGGGAAAAACTCACATCATAGATGTGATGCCCTGCAAACCATTTACACAAAACGTATGCTGGGGAGACCATCTCCTCATCTCAGTCTCCAAGCCCCCCTCCTGGGGCCTTGCACACTCATGGTCATGTTCAGCTCATTCAGCACTGTGTGTACTGATGACATCTTATATGCCCTCCTCGGGTTGCTCCTCACATAGTCAGACTTACATTATTTAATGATTCCATCTGCTTGGTTTGGCATTCGAAAAGCCTGTTTGAGATCAACCCTGAGAGCCAAAAGGGAAGGACAGTACAGGAGCAGACCTGAAAGACATCCTGCTGGAGTCTAAGGCACCCATGGCCCAGAGTTTCTGGATGCCTGTTGTAAATGTCAGCAGCTTTGTTACTGTTACTGAAGGAAAAGAAGAATAACATCTTGTAGGAAAGTTCATCGTAGTTTCCCGAGTATAATTTATTAGCTAAGGTAATTTTTCTTCTTTGTGTAGAACTCTTCCCAAAGTCAACATAGGTGCTGCATGTAGGGAGGTCTTGATCGAGTTAAGGAAACTGGTGTGTCTTTAGTTATCTGAGCTTAGCAAACCCACTGAACCCATGAGAGAATAAGACAGCAAGGGAAAACTTTTATTTTCTAATATGTAAAAATACTCTTAAAATAACTAAAGTTTTAAAACATTTTACTTTGCACATTCACTGCGTTGACTCGTGTTTCTTAGAACCTAAGGAAAAACAGGCCACAGACACCTAAGGAGATATCCTATCCATATCCATGCTGGAGATGCTTCTCAGTGCTTGCCCTGCCTGCTGATTGGCTGTGCTTTCAGCACTGTCCCTGAAAGACTCTTCATTTCCCCCTCCACACAGATTCATGATGATGCTGGAGGCCAGAGAAAGTCCTCCTGGTTGCTCCTGCTCCTCTCTATCAACACTTGCCATGAAATTTTGCCCAGTCTTTGCCACAGTGGTCTCCTTGCTTACAGTTTCAAAAGCTATTTACAATTGATCTGAAAACCTGTGGATGACATTCTCAAGGAGGGCATAAACACATAAAATGTTGATGCCCAGTATTTCACATCTTGCTCTGGAGAACTTTAATTTCCCTAGCTTTTGGCCAGTAACGTCCCCTGAGTGTCAATAAAAGCAGCTTCAATAGAAAAAGAACTTTATATTTAGAATATAGATTTTTTTTTTCTATTAATCATGCCCTTTCTGCAAGGTGACCAATAAAGAAGAGCCGAACACACCAGTGCCAGAAAGCTCTCTGCCTTTCTGCTTCTTGCTCTGTGCTGAGGACACTCTCAGAAGCAGGTCTGATTTTGCTGGAAGGCCCTCCTACAGCACCTAGTACTCCCATGTTCAAAAAAGTGACCTGACAGTTTGCTCCATCTGCTGCTCTTCACACTGAACCTCTGCAGTTGTGATGCTGTTCTGGACATAAAGTACCAAGTAACACATGCAGTCAGTAGATAACAACCTGACACCTCATACCTTCTCACTGTCTGGGAGGAAGGCATATATTCACCAAATTAGCCCTTAATCAGTGCAATTACACATGAGCATCCTTAAAATGTATAGCTTGAAAGGCAGCTTTTAACAGCTACTGCACACATTCATCTTTGACTCCCTATTGTGCAGGTAAGAGGGGGATCAATGCTGTCTGGTACACCGAGTGCTAGTGATTATTGATCCTCCTGGCTCTCTGGCTGAAGTGATATGGATTTATAAATATATTTGCAGACATGCTTAGGAAAGAGCAGGCACCTGGATATGTGTTCCTCATGGACGTAAAGAAAGAGTGGAGAAGTGCTCTCAGACTATACCCACATGACTTCTCACATACCCCCCAGCAACATAGGATCCAAACAGCTAGACTTTACATGTTTCAATGGAATGAGACCACATACGAGGCAACAACAAGGGCATATCTATACACACAAATAAACCATTTCTGTCCAGTATGTCTGGAGGGGCATGGGAGGTGTGAGTGAGTGTTGGTATCTGTTATCAAGTCCTGCAATGTACTGGTGGAGATGTAAATAGGAATTCAAATAGGAATATTCTGGACATTCACCAAAAAATGTATTTAAAATTACTTCCTAAATAAGACAGAGTTTTAGCAAGCCCACACTTTTAAGGTACTTAGTAGACAACAAACACTTTACAGCATGTTCATAGCCAGCAAGCTGGAAGCTCATCCTCTTTGCAGGGCTTTGACTGGCAGCTTATGGGCCTACTGAGCACAGCTACTGCACTTTGCCCTGTGGTCTGAGCCCTAACAGCAGCCCCTCAATCAATTCATATGAGTGAGCTGGAAATACCCCAAACCAGAAACTTTAGTCCAACCTGTGATGTGAAGGGCCTCTTCTGCTTTGCCAGCTTTTGATCAGCTTGGCTTGAGTCCTCTTTCAGTTCCCTCTTGAAGTATTCTAGGAGATCTCTGTCCGTTCTATCCTGATTGGTGTGTTCCTGAATCCAGTACCAGAATCCAGCTCTTAAATACATCTCTCATCTGCTGTGGTGTCCAGTCTGAGACTCTCACAGTGCCTGCTCCCCAGCATTAGTGGTGATGGTGATGTAATTACCATGAAGGGGGTTGGGTTCAGTACTGGGTTTGTAATTATTTGTATATATTCCATTTATTATTATTTTCATTAAAGCTGTTCTAGTTTCCTTTTCTAATCACTGAGTCTCTCTCCCTTACTCCCTTTCTCTTCCCCTTTGGGGAGGGAGGGGGATTAACAGAGAGGGGCTGTTACAGGTCTAAGAGGGCTGCCCTGACCCTAAACCATGAATGTCAGATGCCAACCCCCCAGAAGCATCTTGTAAGCAGCAGCACAAGACCGATGAAGCTGAAGGGAAGCAAAAAGCAGTGGGGATATGGGTGGGAGAGGAAATTGAGTGAGCAACAGTCTCTCACAGCAGCTGGAAAACCAGAGGAGAGAGGCAAGGAAGTAGAACATGAACTGTGGAGAAAAACAGAGCAGCAGTCAGAAAAGGAGGGAGAAAATGTGAGCAACCTCAACAGGGAGTGAAACTGAGTTCTTTGCTGTGCTTGAGGTGCATCAAAAGCTTTCCTTTCTCTCACAAAGTTCAGCTTCACCTAGGTCTCAGTCCCAGAGCTCTGGGTTCCTGAGGATTTCTGTGTTCTGGTGATGGGATGTAGTGGAGTTGGAAATTAACCACATTCCCCCATTTTTTTGGCCACAGGAGTGTACGTGTCCATTGTAATCAGGGTGGCTGGTGCTGAGAGGGACCCTGGGGAAGTGCCCCTGTGGCTCTGTAGCACCTGAAGGGAGGGGTGGGAGAGACGACGGGATGTGGGGAAGTGAGTCAAATGCAAGGGACCCCGGGGCAGTTGCAGCTCTCGCACCTGCTCCCCAGACTGGGGCCAGGGCTGAAGGCCGAGTCGCTGCCCCAAGGGTCCGCGCCGCAGTGGCCGGACGCTGCTTCCTCCCCCCACCTCCCGTCAGAAAGGCGCCTGTGAAATGGCTGACGTGCAGTTGTACTGGCCGGCTGGAGGGGGGCAGCAAAACCTTGGGGAACTTCGGACCCCAGCTCAGCACAGACCGCGTCTGGCCCCAGCCGTCCTTTCCAGGAGTAGCCGACAGCCTTCCTATCCACGCAGCTGTTCCACACGCCCAGCTTTGGAGCCCAGCAGGTGCCCACACAGGCCATAAAGTATGAAGTGTCCCCGGGAGTGCCCTGACTTCAGCTCAGGTCTCCTGTCATCTCGCTGAAAATCATTATACACATCCTCAGGGCTCCCCACTGATAATTCATTTATCAATAATGGCGTTTTTCTATAGTGGTATGTAAAGTGACTTTACTGAGTCAAGAGAAAGAAGCTTCTTACAGGGCACAGTCACAAAGCAGGCAGAAAACAATGATCATCAGAGAGCCCTTCTGCCCTGTACATTGCCATCTAAAAGAGTGCTCCTGTCCTGGGGCGGTGGAAAGGAGCAGCTCACTCAGCTCAGTTGTCCTTGTGGACTGAATGATTCTGTTGCTGTCACAGCTGAAGGGACACTGGGATTGGATTTTAGGACATTTTCGTGCTCCAGATATAATTGAGGTCATGACTACCTATTAATGCAGGGTTATTCAGGGACATGTCCATTTCTCCCGTGCCACTGTTTACCTGTGTGACCTTGGGAATATTCTCGAGCCTGTCTTTGCCTCCACTCCCAACCTGAAAGCAATAACAACCCTCCCCAATCCTCAAAGGAGTACTGCAAGGTGGTAAGATGCCACTGTGGTGGGATCCACATATATAACTGCACTACAGAGTCTTGGAAATGGGAAATGGGATTTCTTGTGGATCTACAAATCTTGGAAATTCAGCAGTAGGGCAGCAGTTCAGACCAAAGTCATGATGGGGCTTCACTAAGAATGGGCATGTGCTCTAAGGGATTTTCACCTAAGTCTCCCAGATCAGAATTTTGCAGATTGCTTTTTCTTAGTTAAAAGTGTGCACTGCTGTGTGCCCCAGGGATCTGGCCTCTTCAGGCTCCATCTCCAGCCTACTGCTTCCCTCCTCTAGTCTGTGCAGAGCTCTTTCTGTTCTATGTCAGGCAGGGAAATGAAAGGAAGGTGTACCTGTATCCCATCTTGATCCAAGTCAGGTTAAGACAGAGCTTGCATCCCAGTGTGGGAGCTTGACTAAGGAAACCTGTGAATAAAGCTACTGATCTCCTGTGCCTGCCCAGGCACAACATTAACATTGGTACTAATATGGGGCCACTCCATGTGTAAACACACTGCTCCCTTCCTGTCCCAGCAAACCCTGCATGAGCAGAGCGACAGGGCCAGGATTCACCTGAGGGGGACTCCATCCAGCCTTGGGAATTGAGAGATGATCCCAAATAAGTAAGGAATTCATACATGGCTTCAGAGAAGCTAATTTGGGTATTGTTTCTCTTTTGACTCTACAGGGAGCCCCGACTAGTCACATAGGTGCTGTGTCCCCGTGGCAGCAGTCAGGCAGCATGAACCCATCCACATCTTATCCACTTACAGCAAGGTAAAGGCATCTACATGCCTAAGGTCTGCATCCCCCAAGATATCCAAGCACATAAGTTTTACTGAAGTACCATAGAGTACATTTACAGATGTGAGCAAGAGCTGGACACATTAAAAAGCAGTGTCTGCTGGACCATTTAGTGGTCTGTTTATCTACTGCATGAACAAGAAGAGCCAAGAGACGGGTAACTGAGAAGAGAAAGGACTGTTAACTACTCACCAGCTTGGCTTCCCCATGAGCCACCTCCTGATCTTTCTCCTCCACCAGTGTGCAGTGGAGCACTTGCAGATTGTTTTTAATGCTTTCTGCTGTCCTACAGTGGGTTGATAAAAAGTGTCCCCACTATGTCCTTATTGAGATGTTTCTGCATTTTAGCAACTGAAGACAAGTTTTATTGAATTTCTCTGTATATATGGTTACCCTTAGGAAAAGCCTTAATGTCTTTCTAAACTGAAATAAACTCTTTGGCTAATTCTCTGGCTTTCTAATGGCAAAGTATCTCATTACATGTTGTAGATATTAGTCATTATGTCCTCTCTTATTGAGCCTGTTTCCCCCTGGTTCTGCTGTGCAATGTCATTCCATTCCTTCTGTTTTTAGCTAAGCGTTATTACACGAGACACTTTGCAAATGATCTGTTATTACTGAGCTGCATTTCGAGTTTAAACTCAGACGTCACTCGTCACAGTTCCACAATGGTGGATTGCAAACTGGAGCTTAATGGGTGGGAGGAAAAACAGGAATTGTTAAAAACAAACAGGAAAAACAACCGAAAAAAGGACACCTTCTGTAGGTACTCCAGTGATCTTGTGCCGTTATGCCTCTGGACAACAGCCTATGGCACTGCTGGAATCAGTTATTTAGAAGACTCACTTTTCTTCATGCAGAAATAGTATTCAATACAGACTGCAAGGCTCTCACCCTATCTTTAACATCTGATTCACTGCCACATTGCAGCCTGAGGTCTTCATCACAGTTTTGTATCTGCAAGATAGTTTTTTCATCCTGGATGCATCCTGGAATATAAAGTAAAAATACCCATGCAAACAGAATAACCTGCAAAAATGTCATGACTACCTGCGCAGACTCACTCACCAAGCAAATAAATAAGCCTTTACAATTTCATCAAAAGCCCTGAAATGACTATTCTGAACTTGAAAGATAAATCTGTGATTCATTTTCATGCCCAGCTGAAAATCTGTCCAGGGATGAAAATAAAAATACTATATACAATCTATTTCTGGACAATTGTGTTTCAGGGTTGTAAAAAGCCTGTCTAGAGTTATTAAATAAGGTCATGTCCAAAATACCTTTTTGGCAATTTCATGAATAATCCTCATCTCCATATCCCCCTCTATAAGTTCACTATGGGGGGGCTGGTCCTCCTTTTGAGAATGCTCTAGGGTCCTGGGTAAGTGGAACTCTGTTGCTGTGTAAGAAGCAGTGATGTTACTCGTGAAGAGCACCAGACCCCCAAGCTGCCCTCTGTAGACCAACAAAATGCTTGATTTGCAGTGGACCTTGATGCAGGTTCCCCAGTGTCAGGTGCTGCTGGGAATCACCACAGGTGGGAGCCCAGCCAATGAGCACCAGCTGGAGAGACCCTGGCAAGGGAGGGGGAGTGCAGAGCACAGAGCACACCAGGCTTGCAGAAAGATGCTGTGTGACCCTGGTATGGGCCACGTCATCATGTGCCTCTGGTTGATTCACATTTTGTATAAACTGATCAAAAATAGAAATTTAAAATCCTTTATTTAAAAAAAAAAAGCCCATCAACCACTCTGTGATCTCTTACTTTTCCTCCTGTTTCCCTTCATTACATTTTTCTTTTCCCTTGATAGAAGCAGTTTTCCATCATTATTCAGGCACCTCTGTCTGGTAGAACTCCTCTTAAAACTGCCCCAGTGATCTAGCAGTAGATACACTCCTACATGTTGAACTGCCTGGCACTGGACTCTGAAGGGACTTAACTGAATCTATTGCATATTTCCTTTTGCTTGGCATTTAAACATGGCATCAAAAGTTCTGATTCAGTGAGAAGAAGTCTCACTGTTTTGCAAGGTCTTGGCCAGCAGTATTTGCCATGGATCCTACCAATTCTGCCAATCTGAATATTTATTTCTAGGGGGGAATAAATCTAGCTACAGATACAAGGCAGCTGACAAACACAACAAATATGTCTTTGAACCAGTCTTATCATTTAGGAACAGAACAAGTTCTTTGTAAAAACAAGGATATATTCCTAGAGGCAGGCCTGATACTCACAAGTATCTCCACAACTTCAACTTGCAATGGGTGCAAACTGGAGCACAAGAGGTTTAGGGTCAACACAAGAAAGAATTTTTTCTCAGTGAGGGTGACGGAG
>JAOEGS010013341.1:0-23579 GCA_025447755.1 Corythornis vintsioides | reverse complement strand
ATATCATATAACTCAACACAAAATAAATTGCAAAGCTTGAGAGCTGAGAGGAGCTACAGCTCTGGGAACTGACTGCAGCATATACAGGTTTAATATATATATATAACTCAATATATGTAACTAAAATAACACAAAATAAATTGCAAATGCTTGTAGAGAGAAAAATCAGAAAAGATGGAATAAGTTTTATGTTTGATTACCTAATTATCTATTGAACTGTTTCATAGCAGTGTATCACAGACATCTTGTAACGTTGGTACATAATCTAGGATGCACTGCTGAGTGATAGGTGATTTTTTGTGGTGGTGACTGTCACTGCTTCACGGGCCTTACCATTCTCAGCATGTAATTATTTTTCTGTTTGTTTGCATATTTTGGCCTGTTATTTCTTTCCACATCTTGAAATATCCAAGTGGTTTGCCAGCCACCCCTGCATTTCCAGGATTACTGGGCCTCTTGTAGGAGCTGCATCACAGCCCTGTCTGCTTTCCAGTGCTCCCATGTGAATCCAGTGTCAAGAATCCTGTTAACAGAGTCCAGATGTCAGCAGCAGCTCTCTGCTGTGTTCTCCAATACGTATAGCCCTTGAGGGACACGTTAACTCTGCTGTGGGATGTACAAGAGATTCAGACCTATCCCATAAAAAAAGTTGACTACCTATGCAAATTTCTCTTAATCAGTGCAATTAATTGTCACAGGCCAGCATCAATTATTGAGCAAACCTGTATGTTGCTCTGACTATCCTGATATCTTGAGATCAACTAGGCCTTCCCTCAGTGTTGGAGAGGCTCTTGGTGTCCCAGTACTGAATATGGAGACAACCACCAGAAAAATCTTCAAAGCCAGCAAATCCACATAGAAGTTGTATGACCTTATAGCCACCTTCCAGTACCTGAAGGGAGCTTATAAAAAGCCTGGACAGGGCCTGTTTACAAAGTCCTGCAGTGAAAGGACAAGGGGCAATGGTTTTAAATGAGAAAGGAGTGGATTTAGATTAGAAATAAGGAAAAAGTTATTTCTCACAAGAGTGGTGGACACTGGAACAGGTTGCCCAGGGAGCTGGTTGAGGTCCCATCCCTGGAGACATTCCAAGTGGGGCTTGAGGAGGCTCTGAGCATCCTGCTCTAGTTGCAATGTCCCTGCTCTCAGCAGGGAGGTTGGACTAGATGACCTCTGGGGCTACCTTTCAACCCAGACATTTCTATGATTCTATGACTATTCTCAGTCATTCCTGGCCCAAACATCTAACGGTAAAATTTGTACCCACAAATCAGTTCTCAAGCAGAGCTGAAAGCATGATTTTTGTGTGGACAAGACAAAGGCCTTCCCTTTGAAAAATGTGCTGTGATGATGTCACTGTCAGTGCTACCACCTTGAAGTCACCTCCTGTCTGGCTGGACCCAGCACTAATAACTACTCCTTTGGGAATGAAGACCTTTAACAAGCCTTCCTGATTCTCCTGAGTACCTCAGTGATTTGTCTCAGGAGTGAATTAGAAAGCCAGTATGACTTTCTGATTCAGAAACCTTAAAACCTTCTGCATGACCAGATGTGAACAATGTCCAATGTCTGCCTAGATTAAAACAGCAGTTGGACTATTAAACAGAGAATACTATCTCTAGCTCAGAAAGCACTTGAGTTGTATATTGCCAGAAGCAGGGAAAAGTATCCCTGGCTGTCCTTTCACTCTACCTTGTGCTCCTTGACCACATAAAATACTTTTAAATTTTGTCCATCAGAGACAAAGCATCCTGCTATTTCTGGAGCACAGGCTCCATTCCTCTCATAATCACCACACAGAAGATAATGGGGGAGAAAAAAACCCCACAAACAAACCCCTCGCTCCGAGAATGGTGCAGTTCAACGTTACTTTAATCCCAATAGCTTTCCTATCAGTAGTAACCAGACCCCACTCTAGTTACAGAAGTTTTCCTCAGCAACACCCCAGACATCTTACCTTCAAATAGTTGTTTTTTCCTTCATCACCAGGTGGATTAGCTCCTAGAGATTAGAGATTCCTTGGCATCTTCAAGACAGGTAGGACTTCGGGCCATTCCTCAGTGCAATTGAAAGAGCATTATGACTAGAAGCACTTCCAGAGATGGGTGGGTTTCTCTCTTCACAAATCTCCCTCCTTATGAATTCCCAAGACCCCTCCAGAAAGCTTCTACTTTCATCCACTTCTACTTTTGTTCATTGTTTCCACTGCCTCAGAAATAAAATTAAAAAAACAAACAACAAAACACCAAAACCAAACCCAAAAACAAACATGTAAAACTGCAATGAGAAGAACTGCCTGTTGGGCAACTGTGATGGCCCTGAGACTCTGGCAAGGGGGTGTAGTCAGTCCTTCAGGCTGAGGCTAGCAAGGCATCTATTGCCAGGCAGGGCTTAAAGTCTCCTTACTCAGTCCTTTCTTGGAAGGATGAGATCCTTGGCTGTGTGGAAGCAGATCTGGCAGAGGGCATATTTTCACCCAACAGCCCTCAGAAAGGCAGATAGCACTCTTCATGGTTCTGGCCAGCTATTGTTATCCAAAAGCACTGATACTTTATCTTGTGACAAGCCTAATGCAGAGAACATGCACCTACACAGAGAATATCCAGAGACTTTACACTCAAAGATCCCCTCCCGCCCCACATAAAATATACTGGCATAGATTATTTTCAAGGGAAAAAGCTGTATTTTAATGTCTATTTCCACTCTAGTGCCTTCATGTAATTGAGAAAACCTACTCCTAGCAGGACTTTCATTTAAAGGCTGTGCTTTAACAACTGCCTGAGCACACTGCTTTCTCGACTGACACACACTGCCACCAGCAGCCCTTTCCAGGAAAGTAAAGCATCACCTCTCCACTGATTTTCCCTTCTCTTTTCAGGACCCCTGGGATGCTCAGCCAGAGAGCTGCTTTTGCCATATCCTGCACATCTCAGGCATGAAGAGTTTATTTCATTTGCTTTTTAATAGAAGTTAGCACTACACTGCTTCTCCCACCATTCTGCTCCTTTCTTGTGCAGGAGGCATAGCTCTTGCCCAAGAAACACTGCTCTGAACTGGCAGCTCTCTGGGTACAGTTCTGCTTTCACACCAAGTGGTTGCATTCATGAGCCCTGTGGGACCACCTAGGCCTCAGCCCCCTGCTTTACTTATGCTCCTCATTGGAAGGGGCATGGTTCTTGTCCCTAAAGCAATCACACTTCAGTGAAGTCTATTAGTGAGAAGGGATCTAGCATGCAAACATACCTTTTTGTCTTGGTGTTTGAACAGCTCTAACACTTGTTTACAAGCTTTGATCCTTGTCACCTTCATCAACCTGTTAACTGAAGGAACATGCATTTTGCATCAGTCAGTTAAGACCCCTCAGGCCATAAGCTATGACACTATCTTGCTGAAGAGCCTCCATGTTCTTGTTCAGAACAGCCACAGAGCAGTGCACCATGGTAAATACCTCAGGGGTTGTGCAGACAGCTTCATTTTTATTTTACCAGAGCCCATGTGACATGGTAATGGAGAATACAGTGTTTGTTCCTCATTGTCAAGAATGGACTATGCTTTTAAGCTTTGAAAAACAAAGGCTACTAACCGTTAACTGGGTTGCTGAGCCATGTAATCCACACAAATCCTTCTTCCCACTTCTGCTGTGCTTCGTGCTAGTGAACAGTGGAAGGTGTGGTGAGCAAGGGGCACACACCAGTGTACACACTCATGGCAGCTGTGAGATATGTACAGGCTCCCCACAGCAAAAGGAGGGCCAAAGTGTTACATGACTTACTGTTCCAACACTTCAGGAGTTCAGAGGCCTGAAGGGTAAGTCAAATCAACAACCTGAGGCCTGAATGCTGGCAACCACTTCTGATATTCCCAGAAAGAAAATCCTACCCTGGAAGGTGACCACTTGTCAAGTATTACTCTCATAATTGTAAGCCAGGTAAGGTTTCAGAACACAGCAAGACTTAGTATTCCCATGCCTTTCATAGCAAGGACAACCACCAGACCCAGAAGCACTGCTAATCTGTTTTTCCCCCCTGAGTTGCTTCCTTTCATCTATTACAACCAAGCTCACCAGCAGGGATCAAGCAATAAATGCTTTTACAAAAATATAGTTTGTGTTCAATGGTGTAGATAATTTCTTCTGCATGTTCTGAAGTCCCTTCTCCCTGCCTCCATGGAACTTGCACAAATTGATCTTTTTTAGCCTAAAGGAAAATTGTGCTTGATATACAGCAAATTGTGTCAATGCCTTTTTTTTGGTGGTTTTATAGGCAGCAAAATGCTTTTTTTCCTTGCTTCTGAGAAATCTCACAGATCAGAGACAAGCATGCAATTTTTACATACCTGGTATAGTGTAATAGGCATCTTGGTCTAGTATCAGAGCAGTTAAGTTAACTTGTGGCTTCAGGGACTGCAATTTGGAGGCAGGTGGTATGGAAGCAGCAGACAGCAGTAAATGAGGTTGACTGGCATTAGGGAAAGAGAATGGATTGATTCTAGGATGCCATCAGTGGGGACAATGGCTTTGTCACTGCCCAAAGAGTGCTGTTAGTCCTCCTAGTGCTAGGATCTCTGGTGAGGAAGAAAGATCCTCCTATCAATCCCTGATTCTGTAGGTTATCCCCTATGTGAACTGGGCACTGCTATTTTTACCATCCAGTCCTTCTTCAGAAACCACTATCAAGTTAATTTTCTATAAGCATATTAAATCTACCTCATTAGATCAGGGCAGGTGATACAAAAATCTGTATGCGTCCATGTGGCAACTCAGTCTAAACTGTATTTTTCATTTCACTGGAAAAAGAAATCAACTTGAGTCCCCACAGATGTGACAAAAGGTACCTAGATAAAAAGCAAAATAAAACACTTTTAATATTATTATAGTTTTGTGGCACTGAAGTTATCTAGATTGAGATATGGGGTTTCTTTAAAGGTAATACATTTTTACTCTGTAAAAGTATAGTAAACCCAAAAATTCAAATATTTTATTTACTTCACCTAAAAAAGAAGCAACCTATAAGTAAGATATACAGAGGCTTCCCAGATTTATCCCTAATAAATTTTTTTAAAGATTTATACAATTTCTACAGAAACATACAGTGTATCAAAATCTGCATAAATCAAATTTATAAAATATGTAGAAATGCATAGTGATATTATCATCAACTTACAAAGCAAGAATATGGGAATTATTTTTTTTTTCTAAGCTGGCTATAGTAGGAAAAATTTATTACAGCAACAGCTTCTTATGTCTCATGTAAGGTTTCAGTCTCACATACACGTTCATATTCACAACCAGCATCAGCTTTCAATGAATTGCACAAAATACCCATTTCAAATGCATACCTGCACAGCTTCTGTGCCACCATTCTTCTTCTTATGCATAGTCATATGATTAAATTAATCCACTCAACACACAAAAATGGAGTCAGTTTCCATACACACAAGGAACATGTACCGACACACACCCTTATTCTCCTTTTCTTCCAGTTCCTCCCTCCTTTATTTTCTATTTTTCACAGCTCTGAAAGGACAGATGAGAAGTTTAAAGAAACTAGGAAAGATCCCAAACAAACAGATCAGTGCAGACAGCCCTATAAAGATCAAATTCTGTCACCAAATATGATAGCTAACCCTTGCTAACATCAATGGAAGCTGCATGCAATGCTATTCTAGACTTCAGGGAAGTATTTAGTCATATTTAATAATGTGACACGTTATAGGCATAACTCCTATGAAATCAGTACACTGATGTCAACATTTAACAGTCACAAAAAAGTCATTTCTCCTCCACTCCTCTGCTCAAAGTATTTATACTCCTTAGGGAGTTCACATCAGCTCCTTTCCAGAACATTGAGGAACTTCTCCACGTTCTATTCTGAATGCTATAGCACCAAGTGGTTGTATTTTGTGTTTGTAATCCCTCAGGAGAAGTTTCCTGTGACAAAAGGAAAAAAATTAGTATGCATAAATGTGGTTTCAGGATTTCAATTTATCTTTTAAAAATCTTTATCTGGCATCCAAACTAGCTGACAGATGTCCTTGTAAAGAATTAAGTAGATGGGTTAAGAAACTGAATGTTTTTTCCTAAACAAAAGTTTTAGTCCACCTTTAAGTGATTTCAATTTAAAATAACAATATAAATGAAGCATTGGATTCTTTCTAAGATTTACATAATTGTGCAGCTATTATTTTATTTTAATGTAAGGCATGGTTTAAACAAGCAAGTTAGTGCTTATATATTCTCAACTGGAATCATGAGGGTGCTTCTTCCCATCACAATGTACCACATTAGTACTGAACTCAACACTAAGCTCTTTCTTGCACCATACAAAGCTTCCAGTTGAAGTAGAGCAGCCAAAATGGCAACAGAACTTTGTCCTCAGTAACACAATAATTACATGGGGTGGCACGGTTGGTCTCTACCCCTGGTGACAGCTCAGAAAAATCCATTGTAATTTCCAACAAATGCTTTTCTTGTGAAAGAGAGAAATGAAAGAGGCACTAAATATGTTGAAATTCACCTTCCAAAAAAGCAGCATGACTGTGAGAGAAGGCCACCCTGGCTAAGAACCTGTGGCAGTGCTTAGTAAGATGTAAAATTAAATAAAAATATACAACAGGTTGATAATCACCAAGTTCTACGAAAATCTGGTTACTCCAACCTTTTCAAGTGTGTGTAAAAAAACTGCCTTCAGACCCCTGAGTGTAATCCCAAAGAAGACAACGCTTTTAACTATGTTCCTAGGAAACACAGCTAACAGCACATTAATTTACCAACATCTTAAAACAAAAAGATGTAAACATCTACAGAGTTTAAGGTAAAGCAGTTTTGTAAACATTAACTGCGGATGATAATGTTATTGTAATAATCACAGTTCATTCTATGTCCTTCATCCAAGCCAGGAGGCTGGCAGCTGTACAGACTTAATAATTGCAGCAGTTTCCAGGCTATTTTCAGTCCTGTACAAATTAATGTGTCAGTAGGTAGGTTTTTTCTGTCTACACGCTGAGGATGTTGTTCATTTCCCATTTCTGTGTTGCTTTACTGGAGTCACACTCTGACATGAAAACTTGGTGGAGGACTTCGGAGCGATCCAAGCACTTCCCTGATGGAATGTGAGTAAATCTGTGCAGATTCTGGAAAACACAATCATCAGGAACATTTGTTGGTTTGGTTATTTATTTATTTATTAAACATTTTCTTCACAACTGCAATATAGCTATTTACAAAACCAGGTTTCAAGGTTGCAGAACAGATCAGTTCTATACTCACTGTACTATTTGTTAAACCTAAACTATTACAGCCTTCATCTCATGAAATGTTTGATACGTGTAGCTCCACTTGGGACACCTCCCATCCCTCTTGGACAACAACCTAAGAAAATGAGCAAAACTGAGTCTGCAATGCTTCCAGCCTGAAGTTGCATCAGAGGAGGTTTAGGTCAGATATTAGGAAGAAATAATTTATTGACAGCATGGTGAGGTACTGGAACAGGCTGCCCAGAGAGATGGACGGGACTTGTGTGGTGGATTTTTTGTTGTTTTGGGTTTTCCTGGTGTTTTTTTGTTTGGTTGGTTTTTTTTCTAATGGTTGGGTACTTAAGTGTTTTTTGTTCTTGTGAGTGTGGTCTGACTTGGTGATCCAGGAGGTCCTTTTTAACCATGATTCTGTGACAAGCCTGGCCTCTGGAGCAGCAGAAGCTGCTTAAGTAACTGCAGACCTATTGTGCAGAGCACGTTCAGGCTGAGACTCGCCACGTTTGGCTCCTTCCACACCCCCTTGCTGCCGTGCCCAAGTCTCAGGCATTTGCTGAGAGGCCAGTGGCTCCTCTCCCGTGCCAGCCTGGCCCTGCCTCACTGCCTGGTTCCATCTCAGCATGGCTCCTGCCCCCTTCACCCAACTGCCCCAGCCACGGGGCCGCTCCACATCACCTCATCACTCTTGAATGTTGGCTCAGCTCAACACCTGCTCCTGAAGCACGGTGAGACACAGAGGTCCTCTACTTGGGGAGGTAAACAGATGTCTGAATGAGAGCAATAGGCAAGAGCACCAGCAGCCCTGCTCTGGATGTTTCCCTACAGACACCAAAGCCCTGCTACTGCTCAGCGCTCACACAGCACAGATGGTAAGCTCACCAAACTGGCACACAACTGCTCATCCCAGAAACAACCAGCCCACCAAACAGATAAGATCTCCTGGCAGCTTTCATTTACATGAGGCCACAGCATTTTTCAGCAGTTCAGAAGAGCTTCATTCCTTACACCCTCCTCATTAGGAGAAACGGTCATACCCTCTGTACTGCACAGCCAGAGAATGCCAGATTTCTACTATTTGCTTGGTTACACACCCTTGGTGGTCCCTTCACTCACCACCCCGGTTTTGTTGGTTTGTTTTGATTTGTTTTTTCTCTGGAAGCCAGTCAGTGTTTTGTTCTACAGCCTAGATCGTGCCTACTGGACTTCCCTGTAACTTGTAATAATAAGCAAACAATCACACAACTCGGTACCACTGTGGAGAAAATGGAACTTCTTGCATAGAAGAAATGCTTAGAGAAGAGCCAAGTAGCATGCTAGGACACACTAGAATGGCTGGAGACTTAACAAGGGCTATATATTATTCTAGTATTAAAGCAGAAGTTGGTAAGCACTGAAACACTGCTTACTGAGTTTTAAATTCTTGTCCATATGGCATAAAAAAGCTGGGTGGAAATGGCATGATGGTGCTTGGCATTTTCCAGCTCTATGCAAATATCAGAAGTGTAGAGGCCAAAGGATAACAAATAGATTTCACTGCACTCAATGGTGCCTACACATCTTTCAGACACAGACAATGCAGATAACCAGCTAACTAATGTAGAAGTATGCAGCATGCTAGATAGACTGAAGAAAAAATCAACACAGAAGATTTTTTCTTAGACACAAACCAAGTTATGTGTGTCTGCTTCCAGAGATAACATCACCCTTAAGATTATCCAGTCTCATTTTTAAGAGATAGAACTACAACCTTAAGACATTTTTTGAAAGAACACTTTCAAAACTAGCATTAATAGAGGACTTACAGAAGCAGTGACTAAATAGGCTGTAGCAGCCCTCACATGCCTATCAGCCAACATTCCAAGTCTTTATTAAAAATGCAAAGATT
Source organism: Corythornis vintsioides (assembly GCA_025447755.1). Lineage (NCBI taxonomy): Eukaryota > Metazoa > Chordata > Aves > Coraciiformes > Alcedinidae > Corythornis > Corythornis vintsioides. Next base: position 14,443 of record JAOEGS010013341.1, on the reverse strand, counting down.
TTGCAATAGCATTATAATGGCACCACACCCAGAATTCACAACAGAGCACGTTATTGGAGAACAGCTAATGAACAAGAAAAAGAAATACAGAAAGAAAGCAATGACAACACAAAAAGGCAGAGTAACACCGTGTTTACCTATTCCTATGCAGGCTCAAAAAGGTCTGTCTTAAACAGAGGAATGGTTCAGTTTAGAACTCCCCAAATTAGATCTAGTGTTGACTCTAGGTGCTAAATGCACCACAGCATTTGGGCCAACAAGAAAGCTGGGGAGGGACTTTTTAGGCTGTCAGGTAGTGACAGGACTGGAGGGAATAGATTAAAACCAGAGATGGCTCGATTCAGATGAGACATCATGAAGAATTTCTTCCCCATGAGGGTGGTGAGACCCTGGCACAGGTTGCCAGAGAGGTGGTGGAAACCCCCTCCTTTTAAGTTTTTAAGGCCAAGCTGGATGAGGTTCTGAGCAACCTGATCTAGTGGGAGGTGTACCTGCCCTGGGCAGGGGGGCTGAAACAAGATGAGCTTTAAGGTCCCTTCCAACCCTGACAGTTCTCTGATTCTATTATTTAAGTGACCTGCTTACAGCACACATTAGATAAAGAAATTTCCTTGATAGAATCCATATAACAGAGAGGTTGATAACACTCAAAGCTTCTAGAAACTGTCACTGGTAGTCAACATTCTCTTTGCTTCCTCCAAGACAAGTGCAAACTCCTAAGATACCTGTGGCAGCAGATGCAGCCTCACAAGATTTTTCTTAACGATTGTGCTAGAGAAGACAGCAACTAGAGCTAGCAAAAGCATCTCTCCTTAGAGGAAGGCTTCCTGGCAAGCATGGATTTCTGAGACTGTACAGTTAATAATCTGCTCTATTTGGTTTAGTTCAACTTGCCAGTGATTATTTTCAGATATACAGAAAATAATTTTTATAAGGTAAAAAAAAACCCCAAACAAGAAAAAAGCCAAAAAAACAGGATGCAAACGATAATTAATTTTCTGGTATATATCTTTTGCATACCTTGAAGTATTGCCAGTCCTTGTATTCATTCTGATTACAGTGTGTAATCATAATTTTGGATCCATCTGGTCCTTTAGTTAAGCACTGATCATACTGCATGAGCTGATTAGCTTCATTGATTCGGAAAAGCTAACAGGGGAAAAAAAAGCATAATCTTTTTTAACAGTTGACTCAAAATAACAAGTATTTTAGAAACACTGAAAATAGCAACAAAACTGCATAATGCAGAACATCCTCTGGTGTTATTACACCTATATTTCAGGAGGGGGTTTTATTTCACAGGATGTAATGCACTTTTAGTATCAGGACACTCAACTCATTGATGGCTTCCCTGTAAGGATGCAGAAGACTAAGAGAATAAACTAGCAGGATAAAAGTGATAAAGGGACCCCTATTTGGGAGATTTCTGAAAGTGTCTGATTAAAAGCCTTTGTACAATTTGATGCCACTATCTTTTTTAAAGGTCTGGTAGCAATTCCCTGTTGCTCAACACATGTTTCATGCGAAGACACTTAAACTTTCATTTCCTCCATGGGTAAAATGCCAAACTAATGCATCCAGATATAAAACATTATCCTAGATACTTCTTATGGAATAAGTGCTACATGGCTTTTGGAGGTAACACGTGCAAAGTAGTTTAGGGAACTTTTTCATTAAATACAGGGGAAAAAAGGTATGTCAAGGGTTACTAAGAGCTAACCCAACTTTGGGTTAACTTTGAGTGAACTTTGGGTTAATGGTTGGAATTGATGAACCCAAGGGTCTTTTCCACTCTGAATGACATAGGTCAAACATGCCAGCAGCTCGGATTGCAACCACATATTAGTAATTATGTTTTGCCAATTAATTTGTAAATGAAGCAGAGACAAATTCGTATTCAATCTCGTCTCCTGTGGTGGAAGATGAGTTACTGCACAAAAGTATTTTATACTTTCATTAGAGCAAAACAACTTTGTGAAATAAAAGGGGGTTGTTTCCTGAAGGATTAATTATTAAGTGAAGATAAATGATGATTCAGCAGCAATGCTAAAGGCTACAGTTATTCTAATGCAGTGATACAGCTGCTTTAAGACACAGTTCTTGCTTCCTCATGTACCTGCTTTAGCGAAGAAGAGATTATGGATTTGCCTTCCATTTTGTGCCATTTCTGGTTGAAATTATGTTTTCAGATTCCCACATTTTAGCCATGTCAGTATGCTTATGGAAAATCCTAACTCTGATCTTTGTAGTTGGCACCTAAGTGACTGTACACACAGGCTTAACAGAAAACAGGCCTGTTATCACCCACAGCAAGTGCTTCTGCTCGAGTTGCCTCCAGGCTCCTTACCTGATTTCCTCCCATTCTGTGGCAGGGCCCAAGCTCAACAAAGCCACCATTGGTATGCCCCATGCTATCAATGCAGTATGCAGTTTCAAAGCCTCTGATCTAGAAAAGAGGTTTTGCACACTATGTTAGTCTGAAGATAAAAATACATGCAAAGGAGTTTTCCAGAAAATTTCTACTTATCTTTCAAACCAGAAACAGATACCTGACAAAGATATATATGACAAATCTGTGTATGAAATATAATTACTGATGTTACTTGTCCTGGGAGATGGAACTTTGTCCATGCAAATTTGTAGACTCTTATGTGAGTTAGAGTACACTGATAAAGCTGGAGTTGCAAAGCTCACTTCCAAATTAGTGGCACTGAAATGTAGGACTTTCAACTATTTTAATTTATTCAGTCTCCTATCAAAGCATGTTCAGTCTCTCAGGTCTTCATCAATAAAGCAGAAGCTCAGCTAAACTGCTCTCATCTTGTGACTGAGAGAAATGGGATGCAGAGAAGTTAGGCAGGGCAGCTACTAACTGCAGCCAGGCACAGCCCACTGACCTGGCTTACTCAGTTGTACCTTCTGTAGCAGCAGTTACACAAACATAAAAAAAACCAAAAACCAACCCAAAAACCCCCCACCCCACAAACCAAACAAAAAAATAGATAAAAATGATGAGGGGCAAGGGGCAGGCACAGGGATAAAGAATGAAAGTCTTGTCAGAAAGCTTGCCTCAACTGCCTGTTATCCCATTCCCTTCTCAGAAGTGCCAATAAACATCTTTACAAAGATTTTATGACACAAGTAATGTTCTTTCCAGACCTATTTTGTTTGCCAGTCTCTTTCTTCCTTGTGATGGTAGAAGAAATTCTGGAGGACTAAGCTGAGACCTGACTTGCAGTAAGAGTGTTAGGGAAGATCACACACAGATGAACCCCATGTTTCATTCCTCACAGTTTGGAAATTCAATTAGTGTGGTGTTATAAATGAGGGAGGGGGAAGGGAGGAGGAGGGGGAGTGGAGAGGGAATTTCTCAGATGTAGGATAAGTAGCAACCACTGAAGAGTTGGAGAAAACTTCAGAGAAGCCTCTGAATTTCTGACTTTCTTGCTGCTTCACTAGAGCCACTTGCTTTTATCAGGGATGATCTCTCACAAGGTGGTCTTTATTATTTTATTCTCTTCAGACACTTCCACTATAATGGGCTGCCTTAACCCTTTATGTGAATTCAAAGAAGCTCTAAGGCCAGTATAGTAAAGGATGCCTTGTACTAGGTGTAAGTAAGAAATAAAGGTGGCATTATTCACCTGATTCTTCAGATACAAGACCATTTGTATCCCCTCCCACCACACAATCTGTAAAACTAATTCCTCAATTAGAGATGACACTTTTTTTTTGGCCCTAGGAAACAGCAGAGATCAGAGAGATCTGCACTTCCCACTGTTCTTTCAAAGTTACAAAAATAGGCTGTTAAATTTGGTGGGACACAGGTGTCCTCCTCTTCTAGCAAGATCATTTTCTGGTTTTGCCTCCACAATATGCAAAAGCAAAATTAATAGGAGGGAAAAGGCTGGAACAACTGAAAAGGAAAAAATATTAAACCTGAAAGCACACAGAAGACATGCAGTAAGAGCTCCTCAGGGTGTGGACCAAATTCCAGAATGAAACAGGCAGGGTTCAGTGAAGTGTCCTGCATCACCTGCTGACATTCTGTCTCTCTGTCAACCACATGGAAATCCCAAATTTGTAATTGCATTCTTAACCTAGCAAAATCACACTCATATATGCTAATGCAGGAAATCGTGGTTAAGGAATCATCTGAGATTATGACATGTGGTTAAGGGATTTACTGAGGTGGTAACTGTATGAGCACATTCCAGGCTAGCAAATGCAGGCAGAATGTACTCCACCTGGATTTCATGATCCATTCACCTATTAATCTTCACTAATACTCCTACACACACAGGATTCCTATTTTTTCTTTTAAAAACCTTTACATTCCAGTTATGGAAAAAGAGCTTTAAACATAGCTGAAGACAGGGCTGGAAATAAAATAAAAAATAAAATAAAAGTCATCTTTCAAGGACCTGCAGAGCTAATTTAAAAATTGCACCTCTTACAGCATATATAAAAGTTTTATTCCTAGGGTTATATCTATATAGTTCTCTGGCTAGTGTCATAATCCTTAGTATAGCAGTAATCAAAGAGCCTGTTCTCAGACTGATGCCAAGTAACAACTGCTTCATTTTGGAGTTCCCAATATTAATAATAATCTTTTAAAAAGTACTTACCTCTCCCCAGTCTACATTTTTAGATGGCAAGGGATAATATGAAGTTATATCATATGCTATTTCTTCCATAAACCACTTGAAACTTTTGCAGTTGTGATCCTCACGGAATTTTTTCAGCTCAGAGATATCTCCATAGGGTAGAGCTTTTGTCTCTGGCCGACTGGCATAAAAGTAATCCTTGTATTCATCCCACCACACTTCCACAACTCTGACATAGTTCTGTGGAGAACAACGACGTTGCTGTGACCTCAAAGTACACACACAGTGAGTCAGATGCAACTGCACTTTCATCCCAGAAATTTAAGGTTTTCCTCTCTTTATAAAGTGACAGTGTGAAATTATTATGCAGTGAGATTATTATGCAGCACTAATAATTTGTCACCTTCACCAGGTTATGCAAGACACACACATATTATTTTCAAATGACTGTTTAGGACTGAAGCCAGCAAAATAAATTGGCTTGCTTCGTTCTCTAAGTTTAGAGAATGCTTATTTGAAAATAAAGGCTCTTCAGTTAGGGGTAGAATAAAATGTTCCAATCATTTGCTGGGTACCAGAATTATAACCTCAGACAAGGCAAATAAACATCTTGCCTGCACTGAGTAAATAGCATTTGCTACCCTGTCTCCCATTGCTCCATCTTTACTCCCAGCTATGCCTGTTTCCCTGTACCCTCCCTTATTTGATCAAAATGTTAAGTGATTTGTATTACTAATAGAGGTCCTTTATGGTTTTTTTTTAGTGCCAAGTTTATTTTCTACCATTAATTTAGGTGAAAAAGGAAATGTCCCTTTTCAACAGAACCAACTGCTACCTTGGCTCAGGCCCTACTCTGTAACCCTACCAGTGGTCATCATCACAGGTAACATCAAGGAAGATGGCTCTAGGATTGTAATTTACAAAGAACTGAGTCTTTGGGAATGGGATTTATCACTGACAGAACACTGCATAAGAGAAAGCTTAAACTAGGCAATAGGAAATCTTAAGAGGAGGGTTGTCACTCTTCCTGATAGCAGATGTAAATTTATATTAATCAGTTTTTCTTGATTTGAAATATTTTTTTAGATACAGAATGCTGGCTCCCTCTTTTCTTGAGCTGCTGCCTACTTTTAATATCATGGCTTGAGCAACACTTCTGAACCTGCAAGTTTCCTGAGGAGAGAACAACTTTACAATGAAATGCAGAGCCTGCCATTTTCCCAGGTGTCATTCACTGCTTCCTGACAAATGCAATTGTACAAAGCTCTGAGACATCTAGATTACAACATTAGCTGACAGCCTAGCCCCTACTAAGCTAAAGGGGGAATTTAAACCCACAGTCATCATCTTCAGTAGTGTGCTGTAGGTACCAGAGTTGTTCATACTTCAGTTGAGCACCGTGCAGGGAAGATGTGGGGTGCTGAGTAAGTACTAGCAAGTGTGATTTGTACCTCAAAGATGGGGAAGAATGGAGCAAGAAGGTGAGCTCCAGAAATCTCTACTTTTAATAACAGTGGGATTAGCACAAAGATTTCCATCCTGTGGAGATGACCATCTTCACTTTAGACACTGAACAATTTTGGATGAAGTGCTCTCTAAATGGCTACTGATAGTTTAAATAGATTTATCTCAAACTGCTACCTAAAATAAAAAACCTTCATGGCTGTAGCAAAACAGTACCTTTAGTGTAGGAGAAGACCCAACATACACAGGGGGTGGATTTCCTTGCCAACCCTGGAGACGATAGATGTGTCCAACACGAGAACAGGGGACAAACAACAGTTTTCCCCCACACTGCCAGATCTACAAGTTAAAGCAAAGGTATTATTAATATATATGCACAGGAATTTAAGACAAAAAGATAATAAAATATGGAAGAAACATCAACTCAATTTCTTACTATACAAAATGTGTGACATATATAAGTATTTTCATTTCAGATGTAAACATAAACACAATGAAATGAAAGGCCATACTGAGTACATCTCCAATTCAGCCATGAAATTACTCTTAAAACTTTAAAAAAAGTTTGCCATTTTATTGCTATTTTAAAACAGCAGTAATGAATGAGTGCAAAAAAATTTGAACTACACAATTCTTATTATGACAGAGTTACTTTGATTTTGTTAATGCAATTCACATATCACCACTAAGATGGGTTTTTGGTTAGATGCCCATCACATTTAAGTTTTTCTTAGTAAAGACTAGTAGGAGATAAAGATGGATTTTGTAACTCAATGTTCCAAGCAAAAACATATTTTAACTCAGTAGCTGAAAATAAAAAATGGGTAAAATATATTACCATTCTGGAATTCACTCCCACACATCCCTGAGATAATCCATTTAAGGGGAAAAGATACCTAAATCTGAATTTAGTTGCTCATAGTTTTGAAAACTTCATAGCATCAAATCTAAATTGAAGCTTACTTCTGGGATGTTCCAAATTAGTCCAAATTCCATATTAAAAATATGACTTGACAGAATTAGGAAAGATGGGCAGAATAGTTTACTTCCTTCATTGCATCATCATATTAATATTCTTAAGTTTCATCAGAAAAAACCCCAACCCTCAGCTATGCAAGGCCATTTTACATGCCATCTAGGAGTCAGCACGCAAGACTGATAAATGTTATTTAGTTCTTCTGAAGACTGGTTGTGATCTACATCAAACCAATTTTGAGGTCTCTACATAATCACTTCAATTACAAAACTACTCTCTGTCATTTCAATCACGATTTAGCTCTAAGCAAGATGGGAGAATTATAAGGATAAAGACCCTGTAACATCCTCAGTAACTGCCTTTTGCATATGGATTTACAGCTGAGCAAGTGCTCTGGGAGCTTTCCTCAAGATTGTGGGGAGCTAGAGTAGCTAGGGGAGCTCTGGAAGCACTAGTAGTAAAATTCAGCTACAGTTTCACAGGTTGCTGCTGAAAGATGTTAGATGTCTCCACTTTGGTTTGTTAATGGGGACAGATTCCTGCTGTCTGCCATTTACATCGTGATGAATACTGAAGCTACAAGAAGCTAATGATTATCATCTTACATTTGCTGCTAGCTGGAGAGCATGCAAATGCCTAGGAGTGAAAATAAAATCTTCTGAGTGATTACAAGATATGCCGTTAGCATTTCAATCATGAAGACTTCTGTTGTGCAGAAGTTCTTGATATTTTGAGAAGTATACAAGATCATTTTCCACCCATGGAAATGGTAGGGAGGAGAAAAACAGGGCATGTTCCTTTTTGTTGCAGTATGATATGCTTTACAGGCATCTATGTGTACGTAAATGGAGTGCTGCTTTTTCTCTATTATCACTTTCATTAAGAAACATTTTTCTATAGTCCCCATGAGAGCACTCATTTCCCCTCCATCAGACTTGTAATCCTGCTTTCAGATCAGATTATTTAGGAGCATGCATGATCCTAAACATTAACAAAATCCCAGCATTCAGTTTCAGCTCTAGGCCTCCTCTCTGAACACCTCTGCCCCAAAGCCCACAAAGAAAAACTGAGGGGACACATCTCTGCCCCGAGATCTCCTCACAACACAGACTTCACCAGGCAGAGGTGGTGCAAAAGGAGAGGCAGGTCTGTCTGAACTCTAAACAGTATGCACAGGAAAACAAAAAAATCTACTCAGCTGAATTAGTTTTTAATTTTTTGGAGTTACCTTGTAAGAAATTTCAAAATTTTCACCACCCCAAATTTGAAGCCCTGGATCATAGAGACCCAGTTCAAAGAAGAAATCACGTTCAATGGCAAACAATCCACCAGCCATTGCAGGAGACCTGAAAGAGGAAGATGTGTAACTCCTTCTGCCAAAAGGACATGGTAACACTTGGATATAGCATTAATTCAGAAAGCAATTAATTGTTAATAGATAATAAAGATAGACAAATGGCAATACAATGAAAAATCATAAAGCTTTATCATCAGTTTCCAGCAATTTTATGAAGTGACACCTGTATAATAATCCCAAGTGAAGTCACAGTTTTGATTATGTCCTCATTTTTGGTTGTTTTTCTTTAAAAAATTAATTATACAAAATTTTGGTTGGAATTATCCATTCAGCCAGCATGCTTCTATTAAAATAAAAGGTGAGAATCAGTATGAGGAGACATTTCTCTCTTGAATGTGGTTCCAAGTTTTTGAGACAACAGATGAGACTGCATAGCAGACTTATGTTTCTATTCTGAGCAGCTGCCACATTGGAACTTACTGTATGTTAAACAAGCACCATAGCTTTTCCAGCTAAATAATACCTGTCCATCTTCTCCCCCCAGCTCTTTTTCTGCCACTGTCATATGAGACACTTTTCATTATACTCAGTGAAATTTTTAAGAGGGTCTGGATCAAGTTGTACAAGGTTTCCATTTTTGGTTAGTTTTATTTAGCTTATTTATTTATTTGGCTTGGTAAATGCCTCCATGTATGTTAAGGTTCAATTAGCAAACATCACTGTGCCAAAAAGACATTTGGATTAGAGCATTTTTGCAGACTGGTTCTAACCACATTTCTTTGGTAGGTTGCTCAAGATGAAGTAGTGAGTAGGATATGTCAAGCCATTTCCAGGGCACATACCTAGCATTTTTCACTTGAGGATCAATAAAAATGTTTAAAAAACTAATGGATGCAAGTTGGAGTCCTTAGTAAGTTGGAAAATTAGTTTGTTTTTTTTTTTTTAATTAAAAAAAAAAAGCTGGTAAGCAAGAAAAAGTGAGTATCTGTGGCTTAAGATGATCTGCACCACTGAAAGGAGGAGGATCCAAGGGTGCAGATCACGCTGGTGAGCCAAGTGAAGTGAAATATTCCTGCATGATCAAATCACTGAGAGATGGGGCACATCTACCACTGTTCAGTCCCTTCATTCCATTAGATTTTTAATTAGTAGCACTCCTTTTAACAGCAATTATGTATTTCCCTTCTGCACATAAATCCCTGGAGGAGAACTGCCCAAGAAAAAGTAACCCAAAGGTTTAGTGTGTCACCCTGCAGGGCAACAACAGAAGATAGCTGCTGGGTCCATCAGCTGAGTAGAATATGCTGGTTACCAGCTTAGTTTCTCCCCAAATCACCTGATCAGATGCTGAGTTACTCCTAAATGTCCTTGTCTGCCTTCTGCATCTTCCTCTACCTCTGCTTTTGCATCCCAGGGGTTCAAAGGGTAGGAAGCCAGCGAGCACAGCAGGGAGAAAGAAGCACGTTGCACAGCACAGCCCTGTGGCTTTCCTCAGCACCATAAAGACTTGGCAGGCGTAGAAGCCTCAGATGCTGAAGTTTCAGTCTTGGCCTCCAAAGGGCTGTCGAGTGTGTTAAGGAACACAGTAAAATCCACATAAGCTCAGTAGTTTATTTTATAGGATATGAAGAGGTAAGCATAGGACTGAAAGAAAGATTCAGTCCTGGGGCAATTCTCACATTACAAAAAGTGTTTCTGTGCTTTAAGCTGTTGAGGTGTTGGCTTTTTTTCTTGTTGTTTTGTTTGTTTTCTTTTAAAGATAAATGATGGTTTCAGCAAGGCTTTTACTTGGTATTATTTGCCTTGGTATTGTGGCAACAAAACGCATGCAGCCTGGACATAAACAGATGCAGGGAATGTCTCTTCTTAAAAGGAAGCATTGAAACTCTGGAAGTATTACTAAAAATAAAGTCATCCTTTAAACCATTCTGAGAACATGTGTTCTGTGTTTCTGGGAACAGTTTAAAGGGTTTTAAGACCTGTTTGAATGGTAAACAGAGAGCACAACAGCGATGTTTGAAAGAGTTTATCCCCCTCTAAGCAAATATTAAAGTTTCAATGTGGACAGCCTTGTCAGAAAACGGTATTATTTATACTGTATACAAAATAGATCAAAGCTTCATAACTTCCTTGCATGTGTTGCCATTTTAGCAGAGAACAATCATGGGTGAGGATAGGGAATTACCAACGTCAGTTCTTACAATGTTTAAATCATATATATAAGTAATAGAAGACATTAGATTCTGAAGATGTGAAGATTGCTTTCAAATGTAGTAACACGATTAGTTAAGTGTGAAGGGGAAAGTAATAAAAACCAGCAGAACCACAGTCTCCCAGACTTGAAAAGCCATCCAGAAACCCTAGTTTCTAAGCTAGGGTTTCTAGCCAGTTTCTGTTTGCCAGGAAGAAAACATACACCCTTACAAGTGTAAGAAAAAGGTGAGACTTCTGTGAAAGTCAATGGAGTTTTCCCAGAAAATATGGTGGTGTTTTTAATTTTCTTTTAATTTTATGTGCATTAAATTAAAACCCCCAAACATACCAAGACCTTACAAAATATCTAGCCAAGATTCTTAAAACAGTATGCTGCTTTGTCAGATGTGATGAAGCAAGTGGGAGAAACAGGACAAAAAGGATTTTTTGGATGCACTTGCATAATCCACAAACTGTGTGCATGCATCACGCCACGACAGCAAGCTATGGATTTTAAGCATTACCAGCTATTGTAAATACTGCATGCTTGTTACTTCAAATAAAATGGTTAAATAAGCACTGTTGTTTTCAACACTAATTATTTTTTTTTTAAGTCATAGCTAAATAAAGTTTTCCCTGGAAACAAAAGCCATACAGTATTTGATTTTGCCATCGTCCCAAAGTGCACCCTACTGACCACACAAGAGCAGGAATGGAGAGGCAGCACAAGGCAGGAAAGGTATTTGGAGCAAGTAGTCGGATTAGACAAAGCGTGGTTAGGAATATGAAGATTTTTCAGGCTAGAAGCACATGTAAGATTTAGTGAATCAATATTGACTTTGAGGGGAAAAAAAAAACCCAGAAGAAAGGGGTAAGTGATTTAGTGATTACCGATACGGTTCAGTTTTTGTCTTTCTGCTCTCCTTCTCCCGCTTGGTCAGGGGAACCCTCTTCCAAAGCATACTCCAATCCCACGCTCCTCTAGCAAACCCATCTTCGTCACCACCCCCTTGGGGCACAATCTTAAAAGTGTTGCCATCTATGACATCTATAAGCGGCACAGTGCATATGGTTCTGCGGGTGGCGGCGGGGAGGATGGAGGTGCGTGCAAGGGCCCGCGTGGCACGCGTGCGCCGACCGGAGTTGGTGGTGGGGAGGGGGGGGAGGGAAAAAGGAAAGGGTTTAGAAAATTGTTGGTCAGGATTCACAGTATGTAAACAGCTCTCTTTACCGATAAGGCTCAGTTTTATGCTTTCGTTTGGACTTTTCCTTGTGGCTTAACGGAATTCGTTTCCATAGCAAACTCCAGTCCCAGGCCCCTCTGGCAAAACCATCTTCATCCCCACCTTGTTGTGGCTCAATGGAATAATCATTCCCATCTATGTAATCTATTAGAGGCACAGTACATGTAGTTCTGAAACATTTATAGAAGGGAAAGAAAGAGCAAAATACAATTTCAGAAGAGTAATCTGTCTAATCTGAAATTCACACCATTCATTCATCAGTCGACATGAAAAGTCATTTGTAAATATATTACTAAAAAAATGATGCCTCTTTAGAGGAAGAAAGAGCTAGTCCTTTATGCTTGGTTTTGTTCTGTTTTAGAAGTTCTGAAAGTAGAGAAGTTAGTTCTGAAATTCTAATACATCAGTTTGCTTATTGGCATTTTTTCCTTTATGTGTGCTCCTTGACAGTGGTCTTCTAACAAAGCACTGCTGGAGGCAAAAGAAGAGCCTGCAGAGGGCCAGGCTTCTCACAGTGCTATCATTTGCCTTCATTTCTATACATATTACATCATAGCTGCCAGTAAACATGATAAGCTCTTAGCTTTCACTAGTGTAAATGTGGATTTTCTGTCCTATCCAATGCACTTCAGAGGAAACAACACTGTGTTGCAAGACCAAGGAAGAGAAAGTTACATGAGATCACAGGGGCTTTAAATCCCCATTAAACCAAACCCCTTACTAATAATTTTCCTCTACAAAAAAAATCACATTTTAGTTATGTTGTTTAATCGGGCTCCTTATTCAGCCAGAACAGAGCATTTCTGTAACAGTCTCTCAGATCACCGCAAAAGACAGGATTTCTCTTATATTTCATCTACACTAAACAGAATATTTAGTACTTCTATTACAATAAACTACCCAGAGATTTATCTGCCTATTTTCCTTCCTCCTTATATAGCTTTTATGCTGGGAGATAATGAAATCACTGTACAGCAAATATTGCAATATATTGAGATAGATACAAAACATATTGACTGTAGCTTGAAAAGTGAAGATCTGTTACTGTGACTTTTTCTTCCTGTAAGGCCAGACGTTGGAAATAACAGGAGAACATTACCTGTCCTTAGATATAGGAGCTATAAGTGGCGCATACCAATTAATTCCCACTTCACAATGGGCATCAAGGTAAACCAAAACCTTCAAAAGAAAAAAAAACACAATAGTAATGCCATTTATATTTCTGTATAGGAGGTCATGATGATTTAATTAAGCTTATTTGCATTGAAATACTTTCATAGCATGAACAGGAAATGAAGCTTATGTGAGTAAAAATCTCTTTTTAAAACAGTATCAATAATACAATAGTAAGTTTCTACATGTCTATTGGAATAAGGAACCACCAATACATCTTCTCTTAAATAAATAAATAAAAAATTAATAATAATAATGACAGACTTATATGTGAACTAGCTCTTACCTGTCCAAGTTTAGCTTTCTGGGCTCCAATGCTCCTAGCCTGGATTAAACCTTCCCTCCTCTCATTTCGAAATACCTTTACAAGGCCATTCCACTGCTTAATATACTCATCCAGCCTCTCTTTTAAGTGTGCTATCAAATAACAAAAGGGAAGAAAAAGAGATGAGGTTAATAAGGTTTGCACTCTCAGTAAAACCCCAGTCCAACTCTACTTAAAAATACCTAAAGACATCTAATCTTAATTTGACCACTCCTGCTACTGCTCAAAGTGACTAAATCTGAAGGAGGAAACCAAGACTTGGAGCTGTCTGACTTTGTGGCACAGGTCTGTCTCTGGCACATCTGAAGAAAAAGTAGCTCAAGTGGTTAGTCACACCCAGAGAAGTTTCCACACTTGCTTCACTCCCTGCTTTACAAAACTCTTGTCAGTCTGTTACATCTGGAAACCTGAGGTAGAAACCCACCATATTCAAATTATTGCCCTCCCTCATCTACACCTGTTCCCTCTTGGGGTAATCTTATGCTAATCTTCTAATGAAATGAACAATAATAATAACTGGAGGGCCAGAACTGCAGTTAATGAGGAATGCACTCATCACACTGATGAGACAGGAAACTTTTAGCTCTAGAAGGGTCTTGGCCAGTAAAGAGACAAGTGACCATGTAAGAATCAGGATGTGCTGCACTTCAATGGTTACAGATTGGTATCTGAACACTGGTCTTGCCAAACTAAACTGGAAACCACACTCCTACCATGCAATTTGAAAACCTGCTGCTGGTGTTGCATAGTGTTTATTTCACAGATGATTCTGTTGAGAAAATTCACAAAGGCAGAAGGGCTGGCAGTGAGGTGCTCCCCCAACTGCTGCCATGCTGATTTCACTACTGCTATTCATTTAAAAATCTATTTTTATACTGGAAGGATCAATAGAATTGCTTACAGCTTCAGTTTCTCTCAGCCAGGAATAGAAATGGGCCAGCTAAGGTACAGCTGAGGCTGTATGATGCACCTTTCAGCCCTAACCAGCTGTCAGCTTGCTTCAGGAGCAACACCATCCCCACCCTGAATGGAAATGATTGAAGTCTGGAGCTTGCTGCAACTTCTGTTTCAGTATGGCTTAGATTTTTGACAACAGCAGCAAATAAAGAAAGATTTAAAAAAAAAAAAGACAGAAGAGAAAAAAAAAAGACAGAAGAGAAAAAA
>JAOEGS010013340.1:16347-30885 GCA_025447755.1 Corythornis vintsioides | reverse complement strand
GCAGGTGAGTTTTCACTAAGTGACTAAGAACCATCCATCTATTTGGTAACATTCACTTGTATATACAAAAATATACAGGAACACACCCACAAGTGCCTGGGTGAAATCTCACACCAGCATTTTTGCTCTTACATAAGACACCGTTACTTTTCTTGTCTATTTTCAGTGTGGTTTTCTGTATTTATATCAGCTTTAAATGTAATTTATTAAGTTTATAACCTCGACAGTGTGAAAACATTGCCATTTATTAGGCATTGGCAAGGCATTAAAACATCTGTTTTATAAGGGAAAAAAATGGTACTGTTCTGAAGCTTTTGTTTCGTTTGATGGAATTACTTTGGGAAGCTCTCCAGAGAGAAAGCTCTGGCTTGATATATTCTAGCCATGTTCTTGCCAGAGTTCTTGGTGCAAACTTGGCATCAACAGCAGGGGAAGAAGTTATGGTATTGTTCTTCTCCTAGACCTTACTGCAACATCAGGATGACCCTGGGGAAAGCAGGGAATAGAGGGAGAGAGAGAAGAAATCAGGAGAGAATGGGGCTCCAGCAATCTTAGCATGCATAGTCTGTGTATGTTTTCAGGCCAGAAGAAACCACCTTCTGTCAACATACTCTGAGCTTTGGGCAACATATGCCAAGTACTCACTTATAGCTGAAGCCTGAGTGATGCTCTCAAGCACCAGTACAGGAGAAGTATGACTAGAAAGTGCCAGAGTGGCAAATGAAGGCTCTGTGCACATGACAGCTCTCAAGAGAGGTCTAATGTGGGACTGAAGACTGAAAGCTAGATTTCAGCACAAGAGAGACAGGGACCTGTTGATGGGTCCAGAGGAGTCCCACAAAATTAATCAGAAGTCTAGAACACCTCTGCAATGAGGACAGGCTGAGAGAGTTGGGGTGGTTCAGCCTGGAGAAGACTCCAGGGACACCTTATTGCTGCCTTTCAGCACTTAAAGGGGCCTGTCAGAAAAATTGGGACATTTTTAGTAGGACTTATTATAGCAGGACAAGGGGTGATGATTTAAACTAAAAGAGGGGATATTTAGACTGGCAAGAAGGGAGAAATTTTTTACACTGAGGGTGGTGAGACCCTGACCCGGGTTGCCCAGATGCCTCATCCCTGGAACCATTCCACGTGAGGTTGGATGGAGCTCTGAGCAACCTGCTCTGGTTGCAGATGTCCCTGCTCCTTGCAGGGGTTCAGACTAGACAACCTTGAAAGGTCCCTCCCCACACAAACCTGTCTATGATTCTATGGTTTACCAGATCTGTGCAGGAGCAACTCCAGTCCTCTTAAACCAGAATTTTAATTGCAGAATCCTGGGAAAGTTTATGTTGGAAGGTACCTCCGGAGGTAACTTGTCCAACCACCTTTTCAGAGGTTAACTCTTTTTCAGAAGGAATGAGGAAAGCTAGAACAGCTGTATTGTTTTGAAGACATCTAAGGATGGAGATTGAAAGTGCCTCTGTAAGGAACTATGGGAAGGACAGTAAAGAACAACCCAGCTATAAAACCTGTACCTATGGTTCTAATGACACCAGCAGGTTTGAGACTGCAGCTTCCAAGTGGCAACGTGCCACACAGAGAAACAAAAAACAGGAGCAGATTACCCTTGAACCAATGTCAAATAAAATACTTCCGGTCAGACCAGGGAATCCAAGTGAAACATTCCAATTTTAAGGAATGCTGAAATATTTCATTTTTCTTTAAAAATGTTGAAGGAAAACATTTTGACAGATGCATTTCCATTTATTTAAAGAAAGAAGAGCTATCTTCTCTTTCTAATTTTGAATGAAAACATACCCCTTGCAATCTTAGAATACTCCCCAGAATCCAAAATTATAACTATTGTTCATTCTAAAGAATGTATAAGGCCTGGTCAAAGTAGGAGGTGAGTAAAGTAAGTAATCCCAGATATTCTGGACTTTAAAATCTTTGAATCTATTACATAGCCATGAACATTTTTATACACTAATTAACACAAATAACTATCTTACTACCCAAAACTCTTGAAGGAATTAGAGAGGAATGAATAGCATTTATTAGGTGTGAAATAGAGATGAGAAATTGCTTTTAAGTATCCAGAGGTTTTGGATCCAAGTAGAGCCATCCAGGGAATTTTTATCTGTGTGTCAGACCTGACTCCAGAGAAACTGAAGCTCTCTGGTGTTATGGGGTCATCTGCAGTTTGGGGTGGCACACTGGAGTCTTCTGTCTACAGGTAGAAAATTCTGAAAAGTTTCTTACAAAGGGACTTTGAAAACACCTGAGCAGTGGTCCTGTAAAGTGCATATTCCAATTGTTTTTCAAGTTTGTTTTCCTTCTCTCCATTGCTGTTTCACACCTACACTCTTCATCTGGCTATAGATATATCTTGAACTGTTAAGTTTGAGTAAGAGGGAGGGAAAAGATACAAAACTAGAGATTTCTACCACCTGTGAATCAGAATAATATGGGATATAGAAGGGGACTTTTGATGATCTGCAGCCCAAACACAGAACATTCAGGAGCTCCAGGTGGAGATGTGTGTGAGAGTCTGTATCTGTTAGCTGGGGAAGCAGGTAGGTGTTAGCAGTCACTGAGATATGAGGACTTACCTTCAGCAGACACAGAGCTCCTCTCGTGAGACACAGATGTCACAGGTCCCCCTCCTGCACTCAGGGTGAACTACAGGGTGTCACTGAGAGCTATTGCATGAGGAACAACAGGTCTGTTTGTTTCAACCTTTTCTCTGGTCCTACAAGGAAAACAACAGCCTGTTTGCCCTGACTTGTAGGAGAGCTAAGACCTCACACTGTCATCCAAGTTTAATACTGCATGGATAGCTCTAAAAACATCCCTGTATTGACTTGTCTGCTGTGTTTCCCCTCTGTTCTGGCCTTTCTAAGCAGTGATGTTTATATCCAGTGATGTTCAGCAGGTATAGAATCATAGAATAGTTTTGGTTGGAAGAGAACCTTAAGATCATCAAATCCAATCACTAAACCAGCTCTTGCAAGACTCACTAGGAGGGAACTCAGTTCCTCCCCAATGAAGAAATTGCCTCATGAACTAACCCATAGCCTAATGTCAGGTACATAAATAACATGCTGCTGAACCTGTCTTATTACTGAACCTATAGCACGTGTAATCAAAAGTAAACTATGAGATCAGAGCTGTTATCCACAACACCCCAGTGAACAGGAGTAGGTAGCTTCAAATCCTAGAAATAATTTTTTTTTTAAACACTCAAAGCCCAAAAGAGCAAGTCTTCAGGCAGGGTTATAAAATGAAGGCTACATGCATGCACATATATAGAAGATTTATTTTTTATTTTGAGGGATAAAGGGTAAGTCATTCAACCATCTATCCAGCTACTGTGGTTCAAGAGGGAAGAGCCAAAAAGGACTGGAAAGGAGATTTATCTAGTGTTATTGATGGTGGGTTGGACTGGTTAAAGAAAACCTAGTCCCTTATTAGCATAAGGGATGACTGCTGGTATGTTACCTCCCTGTGTGCTGGTCTGACTGTTTTCCAAAGCTAATGCCAATGGGAAGACTGAGGGAAAGGTATTTCAGTCCCATGATGCTCGTTGCTTCAGCTCAGATTAACTGCAGCAGGTAGAGGTCTGGAAACTCTGGACAGGGGGTCTACCTCCCATCTAGTTTCGCTGCTCCTACGTACAATTATTTACAGACTATTTTCTGATACTCTTCAGTCCACTTGCAGTGGTCTGGATGGTGATATGTTCTTGTCTCAGCAGGTAGAATACCCCAAACCTCATTGTTTAATTGGTTTTATGAGTATCCACTGTTGGACATGGAACATAGAGCTAGACCTCTGGGCTGGTCACAATTGGGCATGGTTCTCACTTTAAGAAATTGTTTTTATTTTATTACAGAAAAAGGAAAAAAAATAAATCTCAATTTTAAAAGAGTTTTGGCTTTTTGAAAACCGCAATCTGTGGCTAAGAACAGAAAAACCTGTTTCTAGTTAAAAGTGGAAATATCTTCCTGAAAGTGTCTTCTAAAAAGCCATTAATTTGATTTTAGATTTTAACAGAAATCAAAGCAAGTTAGGAGGATGCTGTGGACTTAGTCATTTGAGGGCGTTGTGCTTGAAGTCAGACTATTATGAAGGTAGAGTTAAGTGAATTGGCTCCAACCAAATATCCATCAGCACAGTAACCTGTTTTGGGTCATGACCGGCATGATTCTTCACAAAACCATTAAAGAAAACTTGAGGCACAATCCCTGAGCTTCTGACAAGAAATAGCTTTCCAGAAGTATAGAGAAGTTGGGAAGAAGCCTAAAAGGTGCTTGATTTAATATAAAGCTGGCTCAAACCCACTTGGAACCAAAAAATAGAGAGTACGTGGGCAATTGCTTCATGAACTGCTGTTCTAAGGCCTGTTATTCAAGGATACTTTGGAAATGGGAAAGGGGAGAGAGATCAAACACAAACATACAGAGCCAAGTGATACTTGTCAAGAGAAATGAGGAAAGGAAAAAGCAGAATTAATATTGCTAGCCAGAGAGTTAATAAGTCCTGAAGTGATGAAACAGATGAAGTTTTGTTTCCTATAGCAAGAGATCTTGTGGTTGGAGTTTTGTGTGTCTGCTAAAGCGTAAGTCCAGATTAAATCTCCTGAATTTTTTTGTTATTTCTTGCCTCTGTAGACACCTTACTGCCTAATATGGCAACAGTTCACATTTTAATTTGGTAAGACATTAATAGACTCATTCCCTTTCTTCATTATGGGTTTTTTTCAGCATAACTGCAGGAATCTTAAAGCTCCCTGCCTTCTTGACAGCAGTTGATCAGAGGATTCCAAAAGTACTTCAAGAAGAAGAGCACAAAAGCATTGCAGACCGCATGGACATGTCACAACCAAGATCAGCATCTGGAGATTCCAGGTATGATAACATGTTTGTTATAATGATGTCCTGTAGTGGCTTCTTCATGCTATCCACCAGCATTCTAAATTGTACAGGGGATCCCCAACCATTTTTTTTTGGCCATCTGACAGCAGTTAGAAGAAACTCAAAAAACCAAAGATCTATGGGATTTGATCAGTTTGTAGATTTCCCAGCTTTCCCAAGTATGTTTCTACCACACCATGCCAAGAGTATTCAGGTTGACTGAGCTGAGATTTGCCATTAGTATAAAAACTTCAGCTCAAAGTTCATTGGTACCTAATCTGCCTTACACTTAATGGTGTGGTCACAGTAGCATTGCTCAGAGGGCTCATGAGATCTTCAGTGCTTCCTTGCACTGAGGATCACATATCTGACATCATATTTCCTACACATCAGAGATTTTTTTAAAAGACAGACACACATCATTAAAACTCTGTTGAAGACTCAATAAAGGAGCTTCAAAGCAGGTGGATGATCTTTGTCTGGAATAGTTTGGCCCCTAACTACAAGGAAGACATTGAGGTGCTGTCCAAAGAAAGGCAACAGAACTGGTGAAGGGTCTAGGGCACAAGTTTGGTGAGGAACAGCTGAGGGAAATGGGATTGTTCAGCCTGGAGAATAGAAGGCTTAATGGTCTTGATAACTGCTTGAAAGGAGGTTGGGACCACATAGGGTCAGTCTCTCTCCTCCCAAGTAACAAGTGATAGGACAAGAGGAAACAATCCCAGGTTGCACCAGGGGATATTTCTTGTTTGTTTGGAAAAATTTCTTCCACCTGAAAGTTGTCCAGGCAGCTCAGGGAAGTGGTGGAATCCCTGTGATCCCTGGAGGTGTTTCCAGACTGTGGAGATGTGGTGCTGAGGGACATGGTTTAGTGGTGACCTGGAAGTGCTGGCTTAACAGTTGGACTCAATGATCTTAAATGTGTTTTCCAACCCCCAAATATTCTGCAATTCCATGCTTCTATAACTATGCCAGTACAGCAGTGATACAGGGAAAAGGCAGTGATGGTGGTCTACCTTTTCTGATTTAGAGGTCTCAAGGTTTTCATGTGCAGTTAACCTCCCAACCTTCCTTTACTGAACTTAAAGTCCTTTCTGAGGCTTTTGTTATGATTTGTTAGTTGACTTTTCCAGATCATAACCCATCATGGGTTTGCAAGCCACAGGTTGAAAATTCTAGCTTTGGAAAGCTTAAAACAGCCTTCTTGAGTTTGAGTCAAAGCTCTTTGACCTCAGTCATGAGAGTCACTGACTCAGTGTGGGCTTTGGATCAGACCTTGAAAGGTCTGTAGCTTTTTACCAACCTCCTGTCCTTCGTGTCCTGCTTCTCCCTCCTCTCTCCTGTGTTTGTTGTTCCTCCTTTCCACCCCAGCAGCTGTTTTCCAGGCAACAGAGCAGGATCTTGCTTCACTTGGAGACAGAGCCAAGCTCTGATGGTCTTGAACTGATTAATACCAATGGGAGTGGCACCTCTGAACAATCAGCAGCAGAGAGCTGAGGAAGTGTCCTTCCTGCCCCTGTGCTCCCTTCTCCCTAGGTTACCAAAAGCCATAAATAATAGAAGAGAAAATAAAGCCCAGACAAACTAGTAAAGCAGGGGCAGAGAGAAAGCACTTCAATTCTGTTCACATCAGTTTCCAGACTATCTTGATGACCCTTCATTAGAATGGAGTTTAGGATGTGCATTTTTCCTGGCTGAGCCTTGAAGGTTGGGTAATGCCTTTGGGTGCCCCGTTTCTCACTCTTTCTGCTTAGTAATGCCCTAATCAGAGCCCATTTTGCAGTGACATCTTTCTTCCAGACACTAAAGCTCTGCTTCTGGGTGGGATTTCTTTGCCTGATACCATGGATCTGGGCTCCAGCAGAGCAAGGCCTCCTCCATCTCTTTCGGGACCATTAAATATGCTGTAAAAGAACAATACTGTATACGCCAATAGAAGCATATGTTTTTGTTACTCAAGCTACTTCAATATGTTTCCATCAACTTTTTATTTCTTTTTACTTTTTATCCACTGCCCCCTTCATAAGACAAGGGCTTACTGCTACAAAACTGAACTTTTTTTTTCTTGAAGGGAAATTATTTTAGAACAAAGAAATTCCTCCTATATTTCAGCCAAATAACTTCTTATATTTATATGTTCTTATTTGCTTTTCATTTGCAAGTTTGTCACAGAGAAACTGAAAATGGTTTTCTTCATACCATTTGTCTCTAGCAGGCTACTTGAAACAAAACCTGAAAAAAAGCACAAAATAAAAGATTGCTCTTAGAAAAAAAATGGATGTTTTCTTTATTTAAACATCCAACTTTATTTATCTCAAAAGGCTAGAGTTTGTTTTTCACTTCTTGTGAGAAATCTCCTTGTATGTGTACATCTACTGGAGTGGGTTTATTCTTGCTGCAGCAGAACTATGAGCTTCTTTTCTCTTTGTTAATGTTAAAGAGCCAACATGATCCCTCAGACTGGAAAAGGGATGAATGCAATTAACCCTCCTGATCTCAATTTATCTTCTACCTTTTGGTGCTTTCCAGTAGTTCAGGGGAATGAATCATCACAACAACAATGTGGTCTTCAATACAGACCTTCTCTCACCTCCAAGTCATGGCTAGAACTGTACAAAACCAAAGAAATCTAAGGTCTGCTAAATTGTGTAAAGCCACTCAGGAACTATGAGGGGAACAAAAACAACCAAACAAACCACTTTTAAAGTCAACAGCTCAAACCAGAGCAGTTGATTTGTACATGACTCCCTACACAGGACCTGACAGTCTGAAAGACCAGGCACCCACATCTGCTGAGCCAGGTGCATCCATCCTGCAGCACAGTGAAGCTCAAACTCAATAATAAATTTCATAATTCTGTTAACTTTCATATCCAGTTCCTTCTTATATTTTGGTGATGTTAAGCAGAAGCTGCAATTTAAATTCAATGGTAACAAGTTCCACTTTTGGTTTACTTAGAAAAGAATTTAGAAATGCCTCTTTAAATTATTTCAGGACGATGAAGAAAGTTTATGTCAGGGTTTTGAAGAGGCTTTAAAATAACATTTTAATGAACTTGGAAAACATCATCAGTTTGTTGTTTAATGTACAAATTTTTTTAAAAAAACCTTGTATGACCAAAGATTAAAATACTTATTTTGGTAATTTTTCTCCCCCTTATTTTCAAAAAGAGGGAAACAAAATATAATGAATTTATTGCGTTGCCCCAAGAATTTTCCTATATATATACAGGAGTCCCAGACACCTTCCATTAAGGTCAACAGGATCTTTCTGTGGTTTCACTGGGCTTTAGCTCACATCCCACAGACATCATCCAAAGTCTATCAGAATTGCTAGAAAGAATCCTATTGACTTTGATGGGCACTGGATCACATCTTCTATGAATGACTGAAAAACTCTTCCAGATGAGAATTTCAGCTCAGCACTGCTTAAGTATCCAAGCTGGGAAAACTAGGTTTGCTGGAACGTTGCTTTAGGGGAATCAAATAAGAAAAGAAGTTACCAAGCTTCAATCAAAATTCAAATCACCCTTTAAAAAACAAAAAATAAACCTTGCCATCTGTGACTCTCTCATTTTACACAACATTTTATTAAAAGCAGCCGGGTGCTTCCTCTCCCTTTGACTAGTTTAAGCAAGAAAAAGATGTTTATTTAACATTCATAATTTGTTTAGAGCTAGCAAATGAAATACCTTGTTGTGCATGAGTTATTAGCTCATTGCAGAATTGCTCTGTTTAAACGAGCCTTTGTCGTTGTTTCATCTAAGTACATGTCTCCTAAATGAGAATCATATGCATGGTGAAACCAGACCTTGGCATCTCATCAGGGTGTGATTTGGGAAGACAGGCTTGAAACTCTCCATATTATTGAAAGTGTGGGGGGGTGGGGGGGTGGAGGGAAGATATTTGGCAGTATTTTCAAAGAAACTGTTCACCTTGTAGTGTATTAGTGCCATAAGAAGGTTACTGATTCACTGACGCTTGCTTGAGTCATTTGGTGCTAATCATTTTTAGCCACTTGACTTGAAGAATCAGTACAGGAAACCAACTGCTAATGCAGGGTATGAGAGGCCAAGGAAAGCATGTAAAAAGCAGTGTGTGAATTGGCCGAAGCCAGCTAATGTCACTTCTACTTCCATATAAAAGCAGGACAAATTGTTTGGCTTGCTGTCCAAATAGCTGCAGGCATCAGGCTTCAGCTGTGAGCGAGTTTCTGAAAACTCCCAACATCAAACCTGCTCTCTTAAACTCTTGCTGAAGACAAGTGACACTTTATAGGCTCATTTTGCTCCTTGGGATTTCCCAACTGTTTTTACTGATCAGTGAGCCAGGTGTGCTTGTGGGCGACATCACCCTTGCATTAATCCAGAAAGCAAAGCAGCCGTGATCCTGAATAACCCAGAGCTCCACCCAGGTGAAGTGCTCCACTGGAGTGACTCAAGTTAATGAGCGTGTAGCCAGAAACGTGATCCACATTGTGGTAATCAGCAGCTAAACGTGCAGAACTCTCTGGGGTGGAATAATGCTTGTATAGGTTTCATCTTCCCCCTCCAGGATGATTCCTTCATCAGCTTCTCTGCTCAGCATTTCCTTCTTCTGGCCAGACTCATGGTTTCCACTGCTCTTAAAAGTTTTCCTCTTTGAGATCTCAGCATTGCCCTAAATTGGCATTTCCACAGGGACTTCCAGTCACCCATTTCCACCAAGAAAACAGAAGGTCTTTTACAGGGGGTGCCTGTCTAATGCTCTGCTAGAAACATACTGTGCTGCACGTGGCTTTTTTGGAAGCTCCCTTCCTCACTCAGAGCTTCACATATCGTTTTTCTTTATCCATTGTGATCTGCAACTAATTCAAATCAGTCCTGAGTTTTCCAACACTTTTCTAAAGTAGATTCCTCAGACAAAATAGTAGATTCTGGTCTCAGATACATGAGGGTAAAATCCATATGTTACTCCAGTAAGGTAAGCAGAGTTATACTCAGCCTTGCCATGAATGCACAGGGTGTTGTTTGGTCACACAAGGGACAGTTACTAATTTTTCTCTCTGTTTTGGAGTGAACACGTCTTGAATTCTTTTTTATCTTCACTCCCTTCTGCTTCAGAGTATTTCCTTGTAATTAGGTAATTAAAGCTCATCAAACTGGTTTAGAAAAAACAAGAGGGGCAGGACGCCCCCCTGGCCCTGCTGCCCACACTGCTGGGGGTGCAGCCCATGGTGCCAGGGGCTTCTGGGTGCCAGTGTACGGGTCTCAGCTCCAGTTGCTCCCCCCCAGCACCCCCAGCTCCTTCTCCCAGGGCTGATAGAAGCACTAACAGGATTATTCATGTATCTGCTGGTTAACCTTAGGAACAGGCTGTGTGTCCTCATGGAGCCTGAGATATTAAATAGATCATTGTGCTGAGCACTTTAACCCACCATACAGACATTTCTTTCTTCTCTCTTGCTCCCCACATCATCAGTCTGTGTTTTATTTTCGTTTGCACAACCAAGGCACTATGACCTAAGTTTGGTACACATGATGCTTTGGAGCTCCATGAGCAACATGCAGGTTAATCTTGGTACTCCATGTAGGGGAAGATGAGACCAAAAATAGAAGCACAGAATAACAGAAAGGCTGGTGGAAGTTGAGCCACTGTGTTTGCCTTATGGTCTCAGCCTGCTCTTTGAGGAACACTCTTGACCTCTGGGAAGCGATGTGCTCAGAGGCACTGTGGGCACAGACAGGGCTTTTGGGTCAGGGCTGCCTGTCTTCCCCAGGCAGAGCACTGGGGGATGATCCAACCCACGTTTTGTGGTTCAGGAGGGGCTGGGACAATGTGTTCCTAGGAGTCTGGCCACAGACAGCTCTTGGGAAGGACTCAGCATAGACCACTGAAAACCATAATGAGAGGCCTGAATCAAAACCACAACAGGTCATCCTCCAAGCTCACATCAGCACCCCTGATGTGTAGATCTGGCCTGGCTCTCCCTGAACACAAAATCCCCTTAGGAATAAAAAAAACCCACCTTTTTCTCTTTCCCACCCCTACCTCTCTATTTTTTTTCTATATTTTTTTTATTTTTCTCATGCATTTCAAGGCATGAAGCTCCCTTGTTGGAAAAAGCAGAAGAATCATCTTCAAGACTAGCTTTTGTTATATGGTTTCACTATGTTCTTAGACAAGACCTTAAGGACCAGAATTTCTAGAAGCAGGCAGTTAAATGACCTCTCAATTAGCACGACATTAAAAGGGTTAAGATCTGTTAGTTTCTGTACAAAAACATAGAAGCACAAAGGCCTGTCTGCTTCAAAAGTTGATCTCGCTGAGATCTTCATCCTTAACTGGTCTCAGGAACCAGTTTAATGAGACTTAAGAATCTGAATACAGCAGAAAATCCAGACTTCGGGTTAGCCTCTGTTAAAAAAACCCAACACAATAATAACTTATTTTTTACCTTTTCTGCTGTTTGTTAAAATGTCCCTGAGATATTAAACAGCTGAAGTGAGGGATGTCATATAAAAGTACCTATACAGCCATTCACATCTTAAAAAGTTATTGGAAAGACAATTCTTAGAAGCTTTTTTTTCCCCCCTCCAACACCGATACAGCAGTCTAAGCACATTCAGAGTTAGCATTGCAAAATAATCCACGAAGCAAGAGCCAAGAGGGAGTCTGAGGGCTGAGGGGCAGGTTTAAGACTTGCCTGTTAACGAGTAGGAACTTTTCCCATGGCGTGTGCAATACCTTGGGCCGGCGTAAGAAGTTCACACACTTGTTATGACAGATGCTGAGCTCAACAGCCAAAGCTGATAGAAATTACATCACCCTTCCAACCACACCCACCAGCAGGGGAACGGAAAGTCAGATAAATCTCGCTGGACACGGCTCCTTAGGAAACAGACCCATCTGCCAGCCCCCTTTCTTGGGGTTTCTGATGCTGTTATCTTGGACGCTCTCTTTCCTGGCTGGATAGTGACAGGAAGCATTTAGTAAGTGGGTAATAATAGTTTCATGTTAATAGGAAATAGCAAGCTTGGAAGTGGCCATATGTCTGAGAACTAAAAAGGACCCCACAGCTTTCTGAGCATGTGTGGGAATCCCACAAGCCTTTGAAGCTGGGCCAAAGCACACAGCCCATTTAATTCTTCTATAATTGCCAGTGTCAATAGTCAGCGGGTATCATTTTGTCATATATTGTTTTAATCTGGGAGCAATAGCGTCTGACAGGGAAGCACTGTGCTAAGTGGCAGAGGAGAAGAGAGGGAATAGAGCACAGCACTCGTGGTGGGAAGATCCCACCTTTGTCTGTGGTGGGCCAGAGAAGACAACAATCTGATTAGAAGGAAGGAGGGGAGAAAGAGAAGGACAGAGCCAAACAGTAAAGAAGCAGCTCCCGGGCTCATTTGGAGTGAGCAGCACTGTCTGCAGAGCTCATCCTGCTGCTTTGCTGGTGGATTGCCAAAGTGGTGGTGGTGGTGCCAGAGGGGAAGGGTCTCTTGGCATGCAAAGGAGACAGTGTCACTTTCTGTACGACTCCTTTTTGCTTCAGTGAAAGTCCTGCTGAGTTTCCAGCATGGCTGGTTCTGAGATTGTTATTTCCTATTTAGCATGACACTTATTACTCTTGTACCAAAGCTGGCCAGGAAATGTTGGTAGGGCTTCAAGTAGCCTGGAGTAAGACTATCGGAAGAGTTGTAAAAACAGCAGAAACCAGACAATGGAGAGGAGTCTTGCAGAGGCTCAGGATGCTCATTTGCTCATATTTGCAACTTTTGCTGGAGATTTAAGCCTGGCTCTGTTACAGAAGCCATATAAACTGAATACCTCCTTCCATTGCAACAAATATAAGCTCCTGTTGGAAATCTTTTATGTTTTAGGCAGTTTTGTTTGTTTGTTTATATTATTCAGCCAAAGTAATGCTGATGCAGCTTTAATTCAGTTTTGGGAGCCACTTTATCTTGGTCAACCACCATCTTCCAATCAAGTTGTCTTGCATATCTCTCAGATTTCCATTGCAGTGCACTTCACATCTCTTATGCTCTTTATTATATCAATCTATAAGGCTGGGCAGCATTGTCATCATTATTCAGGCATAAACAGTTTGTCTGACTTGGCCATTATGAACTAGAAACAAGCTCACAGAACAGGGGATTGATCTTGTGTCTTTGAAGTCCCAGGTTAGCAACTAGATAGTTAAAGTACCATTCTCCTGTAGTTTTAGACCCAATCTGAAGATATGAAGACAGGAAAAAAAAAAGCAACAGGACTATTCTGCCAGTAATTCCATGGAGAATGGAGTACTCATCTCATGTTTGATTGTACATTAAAGGTTATAGATTCCCCAGGGAGATCTGGGGGATAGTATTTCCACACTGCTTCTCCAAATCCTGAAGCCAATTTACCAGTTGTGTTGATATTTCAAAAACTGTGATTAAACAACTGTAATTGTCCTCTTTATTTTTATTACCAGTTTTCTAGAAACTCTGTTTATATACCCAAAAGAGCTCAAATTTACTGGATTCTCCAGATGATGTGGTTGAATAATTGTTGATATCCTAAAAGGTAGCTCCTCCAGACCTTATGATTAAATAATTGCTGGTGTCTTTGTCGCTGACTTCTCCAGATCGTGCGGTTAAGTAATTGTCAGAGTTTTGTTTATTGAATCTGTATTAGTTCTATTGAAGTAATTATGTTATTTCTCCTCCCTCTTTTGGAAAAAGTTCTAACACGTCTCTGAAGTGAATCCCACGGGCCTGATTGTCTCATTAAGTCCATGTGAATTTGATGTGTCTTAGGCAAAGGGTAAATGATGAAGTTAAGGAGCAAGCTCAATGCGAACAGGAGTTTGGCTCCTCTGTGGTGTATTTTTCTGCTCAGGTTTAACCCTCAACAACACCAGGTTGCTCAGAATTCAGTCAGTGGTCACATGTGCCTCATGGCAAAGTTGTACAATTCCTCTGAAGCAGAGTATGCCACATGAGATCACTCCTTGTGTGCTGTTAAATAGCTGTGTTTGGGTAACAGCACTTTGTACATCTTTGCACATCAAATTATGAGATCCTTGCAATCTCACAGAAAATTGATCAAATTACACAAACTATGTACTTGTTTTGCCTCATATAGCAGAATCCATTTGCTTAGCTGGTGATTATGCTATGATGACAAGTCTTCAGAGGGTGGGAGTTCAAGGGCCAACAGACACCCAGAGGAAAGAGTCCAGTGTGGTTTCAAGTCTCTTTACTCCTGTTTGGCTGGTGTTTCCTAGACTTCATGCCCTCTTCCTATATGATGGCCCACATATCAGGAGCAGAAACAGCATCATTATCCATAGGTTCTGGGCTAGCTTGAATTGTGTCCTCCAGCAAACAGCTGTTCAAGGGCTTCTCCACTTCAACCTTGCAATCTTATCCCAAAACTAAAAGGTGAACAAGAACAAATTAAAACTGCTTTTCCCAGCCAGCCCTTAGGGGCTTGTTCACCAGTTCAACTTTCCCTTCAGCAGCTCACTGCAGCTCCACAGCTCCAGCATAAACTTTTCTGATCTTTCAGTTAGACTAGTTTTTTTGTTGGTATTTTTTCTTTTCTTTTTTTTTTTTTTTTTTTTTTTTTTTTTTTTTTTCTCCTTTTGTATTTTCCTACCTATTCTTTTGGGTTTT
>JAOEGS010013340.1:0-10020 GCA_025447755.1 Corythornis vintsioides | reverse complement strand
CAGAAAGGTATCGTGTTCCAAATGAAACACTTGGAAACTTGCCAGTAGTATTACAAGCCTGCCTAAAATATGCTGAGAAAATGAGAAGAAAATAGTTTTTTAGCAACTATTTACAAAAAAAAAAAAAAAAAGTAGAAAAAAAGTCTGTTAAGAAAGACTTTCCAGCGTAAGGATCACATGTGAAACAATTTATGAGAACTCTAAACTATTGAGAAAAATGCTTGAAAGGTTAATTTCCTTCTTGCAGCCCATGTTAATGACTTACAGGGAATCAAGAAAGACAGTTCACTAATTTAGCAATGCTTTACGGGTAAACATGTCAACTAATTTCTGCATTTCTTGAATTCTTTGACCCAATGAAAGTGTGATTTACAAGTGTTACAAGTGTTGCATCAATTATCCAGCTTGTAGAAATGTCATTTGTCCTCACAAACTTGATGCAAGCAAAGACAGTGATATCCAGCTGGATTCTTGGTCCCACAGTCCTATCTGTGTCCCAGTGCCTGTTCCCCTCTGAAATTACCTGAAGATGTGAAGTTGCAAACTTCATAATTTCTTCTAATTCTTCATTCAGCAAACTTCTACTACATTCAGTAGTTAGTAAACTTTGAGGGTACATGTGTCTGGAAAATCACTCCCCATCTTTATCTCTCTTCCTCTTTTATGTCTCCCTATTTTAGGGATTGAGAATCAGTAGAAAAGAAAGCTGATGATACAACTGTTAAATAAACCCTTTGAGCACACTACAGTTAGGACTCTCCTTTGAGGAGTAGAATGCCTTCTGTCTATGCCTTTGCTTTGACTTGATTTGCGTAATCCTTTGGAAAACCCAGCCTGTGGGAGAACCAGTCCCTCTCTGCCCACTTCAAAGGATATTTAGGCATACTGTGCAAACCCAGAAGATTAAGTGCAATCTCCAGAAATAGGCTCGGTCCATGGTTTCCAAAGCTGGGTCATGACCCTACTTGAGCTGTGAGGCTGAAAGTGGAGTCACGGTCCAGAAGCAAGTTCACAATGTGAAAGGGTTGAAGCTTGCTGGACATGGTGCTTTGGCACTCTGCTGTCACAAGGGTGATGGCACCTTCTTATCATTTAGGGTAGGAAGAATCTAAACTAATCTGGCAGAAACGATGACTAATCCTGGGTCTGCCATGGCTGGAGTGAGAACTGTTACTGCTTAGCAAAGGGAAGCTCTGCCCCTCTGTGCTGTTTCTACTAAAGCTATGTGGCTGCCTCTTTGCTTCCATAGCAGTGCTCCCATGAAATGTGAAGCACTTCTTCAACAAACAGCCAAACAAAATGTTTCAGTGCTCTATATAAATGTTTTGATTTTTCATTTCTGGGACAAACAAACAAAAAAAGATAAATAATTCAAGACTTTTTTTTTTTGTTCTTTGTTCTTTGTTTTCACTCTATTTTTTCAATTCAACATCTGGACTGAACAACTCTACAACTACTGTAGTCCTGATGTTACTCTTTTCCAGTGGGACTTAGGATTGCATCCTTCAGGTCATTTGGAAAAAGACCCCAGAATCTCACCAGTGACAACATCTTTCAATCTCTCCCAACTGACGCTCAGTACTCCAGGTGAAATACCTTGTCCTGGGAATCTGCTTGCCTCCAAAGTGAGTAGACCTTTCAGTTCACTCTTCCTCCTTCCTCTGGCTGCAGGGGAAAGAACTTCATTCAGACCCCTGCCAAGACAGGTGTTGGTGGTTTCTCCTGCCCTGACTGACACCAGGAGGGAACAGCTGATTGTTTCATAAAGGTACTCAGATACTCCTGCCCTGTGTGTCTTAAAATCCATTTCCATCTGTATTATTCTTAGTTATGATGCAATTTCAGAGTTTGCTATTCCACTGGACTTGTGATACAGTAGCCAAATACTTGGGTATAAAGTTCCTTCCCAAATTAAAGCCACAATGAGACCAATATATTTCAGGATATGGTTCTTACACGTGGAGACCAGGATACAAGTTGCCCATGAGCCAGCAATGTGCTTCTGTGGCCAAGAAGGCCAATGCTATCCTGAGTTACATGAATAAGAGTGTGGCCAACAGGTCTTGCAGGTCTTCTGGATTAGGCAAAACATGTATTTTTCCTTTCTGAGTCATCAAAATAGCTATACAAACTCTACTTCATATATTTTTTAAAAATTGTCCATGGAATTGTCAAAAATGATGAAAATCAGATGTTTGCCTTGTCTCTGCCTTAATAGTACAGGTTAGGGACCAAGCATGGTTCTCCTGTATCCACACCAGAGCCTTAACTACAAAATCAGGCTTCCACACAACGAAGTATTGAAACATCCACCACCTTCAGGCTCATTCAGAGGACGCTGGAGTCAATGGGAAAAGCTCCTGTCAACTTAACAGGGCCCCTGGCTGATATTTGAGTGGGGATACTTACACCAAGCATTGTAAACACTCTCATCCACAATGAATCTCAGGTGGCTGAGCAGATTTCCAGCTGACCAACGAAAGGATTTGGTTTCTCTGTGTAGGAGAAGCACAGGGAAGAAGGCTTATTTTTAACAAGGGGGTCTTAAGAGCAAGCTACATTATCCTCAGCTGAAATAGCTCATGAGCCCTGCCATCCCAAAAGTCCCCATCAAGATGGGAAGAATTGCATGAATGTGTATGTCTATGTGAGCTCTTGCCAGCTTAGGAAATTCAGTCCTGGAAATGGAGAAGATTAAGAAACAGCAACAGTAAAAAATACTCAGATTCATATATTTTCTTGCAACCCTTGCTGCCCGTCAGGCTATGACAGAGTTTCTGTCAAGATGAATAGAGGTGGGAAGAAAAAAAAAAGGATATTTGTACTAGTACTAAGCAGCAGATGTCCTTAATTACCCCAAAATGCAAAACAAAGCTATTAGACTACTCTAAAATAATAAATGGCAGTGTTATGACATCCACGTGTAAGACCAAAGCATGGCACCTGAGGCAACAGGAACCAGTGTAAATTAATAGAAAAAGATTAAACAAAATAGAATAAACAAGATGTTTAAAGATGACAAAATATTTTTCCAAAATAAGTTGTTGAACTTTTGCTTCATAAGATTAGTGGGTTTTTTTACCAAATATTTGCTTTTATCCCCTGATTAACAAAATATTTTTGAGAAGACAACAATTTCCATGAAATATGTTTTCTGATGAATCTCCTAGATTCCCAAGAACTCCTAGAAGGTTACACCCAAGCAGACACTTTTGGGATGTATGTCTCCACTCTGACATTTCTCTCCTCTGGAGCCTGTGCAGCAGTATCATAGGAGCACTTGCCACCACCTCCTTTTTCTGCTTCCTCCTTCCACCACATGCAAGTTTCAAGTTTTATTATTGCAATAAAAATGCTTTATGTTGGCTTTTCCCAAGGACATTAAGAGCTTACGTGCTGCTGCAAAATAGTCCTTTTCTCAAGCGTCCACTCCACATCATTTGCTGCAAATTGTTGGTGGTCTTTTTCCTGACTCAGAGCACTCAGAAAACCAGAGTCAACAGGCCATTTTATGGACTCATTTAGTGGCTAAGGAGAATAGAGACCTGCCCCGATTTGTGTGGCCGACCTAGACCTGAAATATGACTGAACACCTCTATGTGGGGAAGGGATTCTACAGGGACCACACAGAAAATTCCCACCACTTTAGCCAAACACCAGTGCACTTTTGGGTTTTCACCTGTGGGAAGGAGGGGATCTGACCAGTCCAGAGAGGAGACAAGGCTGCTGGAAACACAAGTTGTGAGCATCTACCAGAAGCCATGTCTCTGGTGCAAACAGGGAGGGTTGTGCTCAGTAAGCGATCAGTTTCCTTCTGGTCATTTATGGTTCTAGAGGACTTCTGGACACACATATAGTTTAGTTTTCAGTGTGCATATTAGCTACAAAAAAAAGAGGTCAAACCCTGACCACCTTCAGATCATTTGTTGAAAAGACTAAAGTAGTCTGGGGGGTTCTTGGTGCAAAAACATACCCGGGAGAAACATGAAGTTGAAAGAAGATGAACAAGTATACAAAGGTCCTGATGGGAGCTTTAGGTAAGCTATGGGTTCAATGTTCTTAGGTATAGATCCACAAAAAGAGTCTTTGCCTCAATGCTGTTGTTTGTGGCAGCCATGTAATTGGCATGCAATAATTATATCCATGACTCTAGACTGGCTTCTCAGGGTCCATTCAGTTCGACCTTCAAAAGCATTGAGAACTCATGAAGAAGAGGATCATCCTCCCTCACTATCCTTACCCTTTCCAGAAGCACATGTGCACCTCTCAAGGCAGTTACCTGCTGGCCAGACAGGTTCCCAGATTCCTTTCATATGCAAGATGCAAGTTAAATAATTTGGACTGGGATCCAAGAGATGACATTATGGGCTGACTTTAGTTCTTCTGTTTTTCAAAATAATAATAATAATAAAAAAATAATCAGTGACTGTGAACATGACTGTTAGAACTTGTTTAATTCCTTCTTCTCTCCTTGACTTTTCTTCAATACTGCATCTGCCCCTAAAGGCTGGAACTTTTCAGATCATCCTCTTCTCAAAGACGATAAGGAAATTACCTTCAAGTCCTTTTGCAAAAGTAAGAGAAGGTGGGAAAGGCAGAGGGCAGATTTTTCACTTCCTGGCAAGTGCCATGTGCCTTGGCTTACAAGTTGTGTGGTGGACCCCCGATTTAGTCAGAGCCAGGAGACAGAGCAGACCATGCCTTTTTTTTTAATTAAAACATATCAATAGACAAGTGGTCCAATCTCAGCAGCTAGGTTTCTAATATAGGTCATCAATGTAACTCATTAAACAGTGACATTCAGATCTTTTTGAGATATTCAATGAAAAGATTTGCAAACGAGCCCTCCCCACTGTGCCTTTCAGAGGTTTCTGGGAGGTCCTTTTGCCACTGTCTTGCTTTCCTACCACCTCCTGTCACTTCCTGCATGAACTTCATCCCCTCTGAATCCAAAAGAAAGTCCCTATTTTCCATCACTTCTGAGGCTTCATTGTGGCTTTGCTCCCTGCCAGAGGCAAGTCTCCAGCTCTCCTCAGGAAATGTCCCAGCCTATCCTTGTCCCCCGGGCTCATAGCCAAATGCTCTCCTCTCTCCCTTTCTGTTTGCTCCCTTTTCTCTAGAAGCTTTTACCAACTAAGTCAGTTCAGGTATTTCCAGGAAAGAAAGAATTTCTTTCTACTCCCCTAAGTCTCTACCTGATACAAAAGCAGCCAGGAAAAGGCAGATTTCTCTTTCCTGACCATCCACACTCTTCTCATGAAATATGCTTTAAACCACATATCAAACTATGCTATCATCTGACACAGAAATGCAACTAAACTCATAAATGCCCGTCTCACTTTTTCCTTTCCTGTTATGTGGTCAACTGCCATATGGATGGTATGAAGACCTAGTTCATGGAGTCATAGAATCATAGCATCAGGGAATCATGGAATCATAGAATCATAATCATAGAATGTTTTGGACTGGAAGGTAAAGATCATCCAGTCCAACCACTTGCCATTGTCAGGGACAGCTTTGACTAGTTCAGATTGCTCAAAGTCCTGTCCTTTTGGCTGACACATGACCTTGAACACTACCAGTGATGGGACGTCCACAACTTCTCTTGTCAATCTACTCCAGTGCCTCACCACCCTCATAAAAATGTCATCCTTATGTCCAATCTAAGCCTGTTATCTCTCAGTTTAAAAATGTTGTTCCTTGTCCTGTCACTATAGGCCGTGGTAAAAATAAATACATAAAAATCTCTCAGTCTTAATATAAAACACCCTTTCTATATTGCAAGTCTGCAATAAGATCTCCCCAGACCCTTCTATCTCCAGGCTGAACAACCTCAACTCTTAATGGTATCATCCAAAGCAATGTTGTAAGGACAAATGAAGTGCCCTCATGGCAGGATGAATGTGGCCAGAGAGAACACAGAAAATAAGAAGCAGGTACAAGAAACTGACAGGTTAATTATCAAGAGGAAATCTAACCTCACTAAATCTCACTTTCTCCTCACATTTTATACCAAGGAGGAGAGTGGAAGTCTGGCTGTCAGAAGGATTTCACACTCCTTTGGAGTAAGCACTGGCAATCCAACAATAAGTAATAATCCCAAAGAGGTATCTATGACATACACAGGGCATGATTTAAAACTGTTTATGTCTGTTGGCTTGATTATGCCCTACTTGATGCCAAATCTTTGCCACTGACTAACTCAGGCACTCACATGGGGCCTGAACTATTCTTTCTGCCAGATGTTTTCTATTTGACATGGCACCTTTTGAGTTGCTTCCCTTATTCCCTTTCTCTTCCCCTTTGGAAAGGGAGGGGTTGACAGAGAGCATCAATCATTCATCTAGTGGCTGACCCAGCCCTAACCCTTGACATTGTCCAAAGATAGGTCAGACTCATCAATAGGCTAAGAAACCTTGTGTGATAACTAGGCTTGGAAACATACCTAAACAACTAACCTTTTGTTGCTGGCAATGTTCATGCTGTCTGTGGGTACTGATGGATCCTCCTGATAAGTTTTGCTCCACTGACAATGCTCCCAGAGTCTGTTACTGAGTTCACTGAAGTAAAAGCCTCTCCCCCTCCTTGGCTTGGGTATTTCTTCCTGGCATGGCTACATGATTGCTTGTTGCTGATGACTCA
This sequence comes from Corythornis vintsioides, assembly GCA_025447755.1. NCBI lineage: Eukaryota > Metazoa > Chordata > Aves > Coraciiformes > Alcedinidae > Corythornis > Corythornis vintsioides. The sequence continues at coordinate 3,378 of JAOEGS010013340.1, read as the reverse complement.
GTACTGGCAGGAGGGGAAGGGACTTCCTGAAAAACAGATTACACGTGTACAGAGTTAAACAAGCTGCCCACAGAAACCTTTGCTGCTTGGCATCATGACCAGGGTTAGGAGTCCAGAAAGGGAAGAGGGAGGTAAATGCCAGCAATTAGCAGATATGTTCCTGGAGATGACCTTGGTGGAGAAAAAAAAAATTAGAGTTAGTTATCTGTCCTCCCACTGTCAAAAGGTATGTGTGTGGGATAAGCAAATGGTGACACGGCAAGGAGTGAGGTCAGAGGAAAGGAAAAGATGAAAAGTGTGATTCTGTCAGAAAAAAAAAAAAAGACCTAGAGGGATGGTTGTCTGGATATGAAGTGACAGGGATATGCACGTAGCATATTTAGAGACCACTGAGGGAGAAGGTACTTGAGCTCATCATCTCAGGATGGATACAACACTGAGAATACCACAGCTCTGCTTGGAAAAGGGTGTATAGAAAAGATTAACCAAACATCCCTTAAAAACCATACATGATTCCTTAACCATACCTATAAATTCTCTTTATTATTCACCAATTATTTTATATATGGGAATATCAATGCCACCTGTCCAGCCACAAAATTTCTGTAATACCCCTGCAAAATTTAAATTATCTGCAGGCACCATTCCTAATAGAGAACTTCCTAAGAGAGAACTGAACTGCTGAATGTACAGGAGTTACTTATTCTCACATTTCTGGAGAGCAAGCTGGAGACATATAGATAGGAGGCTTGCATTGGGCAGCTTTTGCTGCCACTCTTCAAGTGACTCACTTTAATTTGTCCCATGCCAGCAGATCTTCTTTCCTTGGCTGTTGACTGGCATGTGGCTGTCTGCAAACTACAGCTGCATAAGTATATCTGGATCGTACATAAAGGTATCACCACGCAGCAACTACGCTGGTGTCAAAGGAACTATTCCTGACCCAAGCGACCTCTGAAACTGGGCTCACACACTGACAAATACCCAAGAGCCTTCTTGCCTTCAGAAAAAAAGGCCTCGGGATTCCTACGCTTGGTTTATCTGGATTCAGCTCCCTGTCTTGGCATCGACTGCTGGGTGAGGTTGCCTCGAGCAAATCATTCAGCCATGTCCCTGCAGCTATACAGTGAGGATAATCCCCGTGCTCACGCAGCGTAATGTGAAACTCAATTAATTAATGCTCGGAAAGCATTTTGGCATCCTCATGCTACACCAGCATGAAGCGTTATAGATGACTATGATTAACATGGTCCCCAGCTTTCAGTGTGTTCACGCATACCTATTTTAGGGAAATATTTTCAGAGCAACTTAATGACTTGATTTGTTAGGTTTGCACTGGGCCGTCAGTGCAGGCAAAACAAACCTTTTGCCCATTTTTAAGTTGCAAGGGTTTTTGTTGGGTTTTTTTTGTTGTTGTTGCTTGTGGTTTTTTGTCTTCTTTGCTTTGGGGTTTTTTTCTTTAAAAGTGCTGTCCTGCCAGAAAGTGACACCAGTTCTGTTCAAGCAATATGAACAAGTTCAGCTACAGCTGAGAAAGGACAATGTCTTGGAAGGATCTTGAACTCTAACTGTATCCCCTCTCCTTTGCTTCAAGCCTGCAGTGCTAAGTCCTCACCTATTGGCCTGTGAAGTGTGAATTCATGATGCGTGACACTGGTATTATTATTATATTTGCTTGGCTGAAGGGGACTTGACATGGAAAAACACAACAAGCCCAAAATATCTTGCCGTGACAGGTATTGAGTTTCTTTTGCACACCCGGGAAGGGAGGGAGCAAACCAACTCATAATTCACAATGAGTGTTTCAAACAAAGCCAAATGCAGTTTTGGGGTGTGTGATTTGCTGATTCATTTTCACACTTGCTAATTCCAGTTTGAAAAACAGGAGGTTAAATGGGTGGTTTGAACTGGATTCTCAGGCAACATTAAACTTTGCAGGTCCTCTGAGATGAAAATACTGTATTAGTTTATACCTATTTTCTTGTCTGGTTCTGTCAGTTAATTTCTGCCTGGATCAGCTCAGAGACAAAGCAGATGTAGCAGATTTCCATGAGGAGGATATCTGCAAAGGCCTGTGAGCCTGAGACAGAATATGGGATTTTAAATTACATTAACTGGGGAGCATTTAATGTGCTTTACTGCTCTATCAGCCCTTTTTTTTTTTTTTCTTTTCTGAAGCATTGTAATGTTATTAATATTCTAAATTACTTATACAAAGAAATAATAATTATATATTGATGTTGCTGTGCTGATGCAGTTCCTTGGCTTCATGGTCTACATATTGTTCATGAGCCAGGTTTGAAATCAGTCCTTCCAGAACTTCTACCATATCCATTTCCACCGAATCCAGATAATTTTAAATTTCTGTGTCTGCCCAGGCAAGGCTACTGCAAGGACAGTCTGAAAAAATCCATCACATCCATATTTCAGGTGGTATAACCAAGACAGGTTGTGACTTGGAAGCTATGTCTCTATGGGGGAAGTAAAGAAAAGCAGGGACTCATGGTGGAACAATCCTGCTCAAGATGTAGAGCACCTTGGACAAGACAGAGGTGAATGTTTACTTAGTGCTGAAAAATATTTATTTTTTTCTATCCCAGCCTAGGATCTCCTTGGAGCTACCCAGCAGCTCACTAGTCAGTTCAGAAAAACTAGTATCCAGGGTGCTGAGAACTACAGCTTGCACAGACAAGAGTCAAATTACTAAGAAATCCCAATACTCTTCGAAATAAGAGGAAGCAAAGTAGGGAACTGAACCTCAGGAAGATGTTTCTGAATTGCAACATCTCCCAGGACTCCTCATGCAGTGGTACCTTTTGTCCTCATCCTCTCTCCCTCGGGCATAATCTAGCTTGAGGAGAGAAGTTCATAGAGGAAGAAGGAAACAAAAAAGCATCTAATTTGCTTCTCTACCAGGGATATAGAAAAAAATAAAGACTCCAGCTGTGAGAAAACAGAATCAATAGGAAGACTGGACTTGAATTCATGTGGAAAAAGTTTACAGCTGCTCCTACATAGGTTTCAAGTATTTCAAGTGATTATCCTAGAAGTTTAGTGGACCAAATTAAATTGTTCAGCAAAAATGAAAAGGCAAAAAAGAACCAACCTCTATAGAGTGTGCTAAAACTTCATGTCTTGGATGGGAGAATGGCATAGCTGTGACCCTACCACAGCTGAATCCAGCACTGAGTCCTCTTAGCTCTGAGCTTTCCTCCCTGCACTGCCTGCCCCTGGCCCACTTGAAGCTTAAATTCAAAGATTACACTGACACTGATAAATAAAGCAGGCAAGAGTTGGGATTTTAACCCCAAAGGCGAATGGAATAGTCTGTCTTATGTCCATAAGTGTAAACTCCCTTCTAGCCAAATATAATTAATA
>JAOEGS010013339.1:53514-85897 GCA_025447755.1 Corythornis vintsioides | reverse complement strand
GGAAAGTATAAATATAAATATAAAATATACTCCCCACTCTTTTATTTTTTTAACTTAAGTTGGAATGTAGTATAAAACTGTTTAGTGATGCTGTAGTGTAAAGCCACTTCCACTACAAAAATATAAGGTACATATTATCCAGAGAATTGCAGCTTTGCAGATATTTCCTGATTTTGTTTTTTGCTTTTTTGTTTATTTTTTCTGAAACTGAGAATTGTTTTCAAGAACTGACTTGCATCCTGTGACTAAACAGAGAATCTTTCTGCTCTTTACTGTGTTCAGTTTGCTTCTAATTTGTGAATGCTTTAGCAATTCCAGTGGTGTAGTGATGAGTGTGTGCTGCTGATGTCACTGCTGCCTTATCAGGATTTTGCTCTTTGTTTCCCAGGGAGCTGTGATTGGTATAGACGATGAGGACGACAGCACCTTCACAATAACTGTTGATCAGAAAACCTTCCATTTTCAGGGTGAGCTGAAAGAAGAGATTGTTTTTTTTTTTTTCTTATAATAGATTCCACTTGTATTTGATGGATGATTTAAAATGTTTGGCAACAGAACAGCATGAATGAGCAGAGTGAGAACATTCTGGATTCAGGAGTGCTGCAGGTTAGGCAGGGATTTACATCTGCAGTGGATACATATGTGCTAGGAAGAGACTGTAGCTGTGGCAGGATTTGGAGATTAAAAATGTAAAGAATAAATCACTCAAGGGGAGAGAGGAATGGGCTTCTTTCTGATGATGGGTTTGGCTTACAAAGCACTTTTGATCTTCGTTATCAAGATACAATGATGCATTTCTGTATGAAGAGAATCAAGACTGGTCTGAAGGTTGCAATTTGTATCCAAATAGAACTTAATGCTCAATTATGAGGAGACTAGAGGCAACATTGGGCTTAAAGGTGGAGCTTTGCTTCGAGATTTACCAGCTTGTGTTCATTTCATCTACATTTCTGTGTCTGTCTGCCAGTCACCATTTCTCTGCTGTTATCTTTTTATTCACATTTCCTACCACCAATGCCATCTGTCACTGCTATGTTTCGGCATTGCATGCTATGGTTCACCTCTAGAAAGGGTAAGGTGCTAAATAATTTTTATATACTCCTGAAATTGTTTGTATCTGCAGCAGTAGGACAAAATACTGTGATAATACTGACTAGAGAACTTGGCTTTTCTGAATGTTAAAATCCTAGGGAAGTGTGATGAAAAGATTTTTTTTGTTAGTCCTTTTGCTTTTCCTGGGAAATGGAGTGACTTTATCATTTAATTGTTTTGCATAGAGCTGGAAACTAAATATCCAAGAGGCATATTTGCATTTAAGCAGCCATATTAATTTATAGAAACTCGAATAATACTATAATCTATACTGTACTGTATCTGCTCTTTAATCAATGATTTGGAAATGGGAGTTATTGTTAATACGTCTGTGTTTGTGAGAATATTTATAATGAGAAGTATTAATCATACACCATATTGTCACTGGCATCTGTATTGCTTGTGCTACAGTTCTTCCTAAATGCTGCTGCTGTACTCAGCTTTTCACTGCATTGAGTCTCATGTAAACATACCTTCATAATGCTTAAATCTACCCTTCCCAAGGCTGACTGGCAAAATGCAAGCTAATTGCTACTGCAGTAATAGGATGCTGTGCTGTGGCAATATTTCAGTACTGAGAAGCTAAATACTGCTGAATGTTTGAGAACTTGATACAGGTAAATCAAGAAATCTCTTGTCTTTAGCTACTAGGATATACCTTTTAAAATATGTCTTATTTGCACTGATTTCTTATATCCTATTTGCTCTTTTGTGTAGTCAGATATCTTAAAAGAAGATTGATGGTATTTGATACAAGTAATGTGCTGCTCTAAGTAATATGAATAATTTTTAATCAGCAGTTATGCCACATCTCATGCTTTATAATCTCAGTTTGTCTGCATTTCATATCAGGTCAGGATTTGTGTCAGCTCCTTTAGTGTAGAACTTGTACACTGTTTTCTGTGTTCTGCTTTGTCTATTAGCATGAAGATAACACCCCTGATATCCAGCAGCTTGTAATGATACAAGCACAGTATTAGCCTATGTGTTTGTAAAGCAAAAAGGTAAAAAGCCAGGTAAGATATTAGTGCTGGGATATTTCAGTCTAAACCAGTTCTGTGGAACTGTATCTTTAATTCTTATGGTTACTGTAAATGTATTATCACCTCAGGCAACCCTTATATATATATATTTATATATGATGTTTGTTTGTTATATTAAATTACTTCATTATTGCACAAGCCTTAATTTATGTGGAATATAGGTTGGTATCAGTCATGAATGGTGAGTGTGTGGTAATGTAAATATCATAGTATGTATTCTGAGACTACACAGGGGATGTAAAAAAAGGTTCTGGGGATAATCCAAGAAAACACAGTACTCCTAACAGTTTAAGATTTATTTTTTTTATACATGATGCAGCTAGAGCTTTCATTCTGTGAGACAGTCACAGCTAGACATGCATTCACCCTTTGTTAAGAAAGTCTTATATAGAAGAAGATGCTAAAGAAATGGCAACTTTTACAAAGATATAATCCCTTCCATTTTACTGCCCCACTCCATTCTGAAAGGCAGCCAGGCATCCAAACAACCCAGAGCCTAGCTGGGAAGACAACAGAATTGTAAATGCCCAGATCTCAGAGATTTGCTGACCTGTGTCCACGTTAGGGTCCCAGCTGCAGTGGAGCAGTTTCTCTTTCAGGCTCCAAAAGAACATTTTCATGTACTCAGACTGTAAGTACTGCTTGGTATAGACTTGAATTTTCTTTGGCCTCAGTGAAGTTTTGCTGACAGGCAGTGGTAGAATTTGAATTTGGAAAAAGAAGGAAAATCTTCATTATTTCTTAGTGTCAGTTGCTCAAAACTGCCATAACACTCTAGAGATGTAAGGAGTTGAAGGGCAAATAAGTCATTTAAAGATGTCTCATCTGCTTCTCACAGGGATGCTTTTCCCATGTGTGTGCAACTGAATTTCTGAAGCACTAAACCTCCAGCATCTCCCACTAAGATTTGCTTGTCACTGGGTCTTGGTAAATTCTGCATCTTTCCAGGGTGCAGTTTGTATTTTGTTGCTGCCTGGGAGAGTCTCCCTCTGTTCTGTTCACAACTCTGCTTCCTAGTGGCCATCACTGCATGGAACAGTAGGAGAAGTTATCAAGCTTTCATTCCAAAGCAAATGTATGTGTTGGATGATGGCTGCACAGAATGATAGCCATATGCTCAGTACCTAGGTATAAAGTGAATTAAATAGATAAGGGCAATAAAAAAGCATGTTTTGGTTTTACTGTCAGCTTAACTATATCTCTGCCAGAGCACCCAGCAGATTTTTTCCCCCTTTATTTTGTTACATACGACTGTATTGATAGCTGGGCACACAGGAGAGGGCAGGGAGGGGTGGAATAACCACAGAACAGCTTGAAACAGATTTAAAAGTAATGTATTTAATCTCCCAGTTGGTCCTTGCTTGGTCATGCTGTATGCCCAGTTTCATAGCTTGATTCTCAGGCTTCTGAGTTAGGGACATCTGAAAGCACTCCCTCATGACTTTGTTCAGATGAGATGCAAAAATCCATTCAAGTTGCTGCAAGACATTTGGGATAATTCCAATGTACCCTCCTGTCAGGAAGCTCTTTCTTGATCATATATTTATTCTTTCTTGCTGTAATGTATACTGCTATTCCAAATGTTCCATAACCTTCAAACACTGTGGTGGTTTTTCTTTGCTTTTGGGTGTTTTGGTATGTTTTTTTCTTTTACTATCTTCATATTCTCACCTATAAGCTCTTTCCATTTGGAAATTCCATTTGGAATTTCTTCTAACCTTCATATCACTTAGCTGCTCTTTCTGCTCACTAGGATGGCTTAAATTCAAGAGTGGGAACATGATGTTCAAGATAGTCTGTCAAGGGTATTGTTGCCTTCTTGATATTTGAATTGCTGTCTAACCTGAAGCAATAATGGCTTTTCTTTGCACTGAAATACTTCACTAAACACACATGCTGTGCAGAAACAAAAATTCAGATTTTTAAACTCCTACTGAAAACCCAGTTCTTATTTTTCCAGCCTGCAGCACAGTTTCTTGGAAGGCAAATCTGTCTTGTCTTTGCTGTTTTGTGTAATAAAGGGTTGAAAGATTGGAAGCAGTCCAGTGCATTGATCTGAGATGATTTTGCTTTAGATTTTGTCTTTCCTATTCCTGCCACAGAAGTATCTGAGAAATGAAGCATGAGTGTTGCCGTGCAACTTATTCTCCTATTACATGAAAGCTGTCAGCTGGTAAAGGTAGATTTCTCCTTCTTCCCCATCCTGCCCCAGTTTCCAGCTTGATTTATGACTGCCTACCATCCCAGCTGAGAAAACAGGGAGAAACACACAGCAAGAGGTTGCTTTAATGCTCTAAAGGCAGGAAGATTTGTTAATGTGGCTCACAGCTATTACAAAGGATATACTGGGGTCTGCAAAGGCCTTAATTGCTAAACAGTGTCAGAATCTGAGATCTTAAGTATTTGTGTTAAGAATAAAAATTAAAGATGTCCTTAACCTACATTTCACCACTACTAGGGGAAATAGTCAATATTTAGAGTCTTCTACAAGACCTTAGCATTTTGCACCAACTGGATGACAGGAAGCAGATCACCCTGGTGTTATGAAGAGGCACTTTAGTTTATCAGATTACCCAATTGAAATCACAGTTCATACATTGCAGCCTTTTTCCCCCAAAAAGTGTTGAGAGCTTTTATAATTTGAAATGGAAATGCGCCCGGTGAGAGATTTTGGTCTGTGAGAAACCTTGGTCTGTGCTGGGTTCCTCAGTGATGTTATAAATAACTTCCATGACCACATTGTTTGTCCTAAGCTAACATTTTCCAGGGTGTTTTGGCATTCTGGGATGCTGAAACAGTGACTCCTCTGTGCTACACCCAACAGTGCTTTCACATTGCAGAGGAGCAGCTACGTCAAGAGAAAAGCTTCCAGCCTTGTCCCTTCATACACCCACCTCAGCCTGAGCTACCTGTCCTCCTCCCTTTAGCTGACCAGGTCTGGGCTGCAGCTCATCCCCTCCTGCAGAAATTCCTCTGAGAACCAAATAGGTTTAGCTTTCAGAGGTTTCTGTCTTTCCTTCTTTTCCATCTACCTCCTTGGTTTTGTTTTGGTTTTTTCCTTCCTCTGGAAGAAATAGTGTATTTATTGCTTGTTACCTTTGGCATCAATATGAATCTGTTATCTCAGCTCCATAAATGATCTCATCAACTATTTTGGAAGAGGAGAAATGGTCAGGAAAGGCCTTGCTGTAAGGAGGGTAGGGAGAGAAGTTCAACACTCTTTTACTTCTCTTTTAACAAGGAATTCCAAGTAGCAATAAATGTGAGATTGATGGGTTAAATTGAGAACTGGCTAAGAAAAATAGTCATGATTTTGTTCTTCTATTGTGATTTTTTTTTGTTTTAGTTCAAGCCAAAATATGGTTTCTACCTGAAACTAGTAGTTTCTGAGCTAGTACAGTATGACCTGCAATGTTTTTTAAATGCACACATAGAGCAATTTCCACAGAATATACAATATAAGGTATTATTTAGTGTTAACTGTTATTAATATTTAAATATTGACATTCTGTAGTAAGAACCCAGCTGCTCAATTATGAAATTACACTTTGTGTGTGAATTCACAGAGAGAACTAACAGCATCTTGATCCTGTATTGCCTTTGTCACACAAGTTTCCAACTGAAGGTCTTTCTGTGGGCTGATTATAAAGCTTGATAAAAAAGGTTTTGAGCTTAGGTAATAGTGAAACAGCACTTTAGATGGTTTCTCAAGATCCCAGATTAATCTGACTAATACATTGCACACAGGAGAACATTTGAAGATTTTTCTTTGGACTAGGTCAGACTTGCTGTCTTGTGACTGCACAGGAGGCTCTCTGGACACAGGGAGATCAGGCTTCTCAGACACCTGCAGGACAAACAGAGGCTTGAAGGATATGTGTGGATGGAGAATGACATCAGGAGGAAGAGCAGTAGAAGGGAGAAAAATGATTGTGACAACTCCAAAATGATGACACAGAGCTATTAAAGTGCTGAGACCATGTTCAACCTACTGGCAGATGTGGGAGCTGCATTTACTGGGAGGGTATTTGAAGGCAGGCTTGGATGAAACCCTGCTTCATCTTGCCTTCTTTCCTATGGTTTGAAAGACCTTCAGTGACTTTAAAAAGCCATTTATTTAGCCAGGGAACAGGCCTCTGCTCTGTAACGTTTCCACCTTACTGGGCACTGCTGATGAAATCTCTCTCCATTGGGACTGGTGGCAGAAATCCTGTTGATCTCAGTGGAGTCAGAACTTGACCTCTGCCATCTGGTTATTTGTGTGTAAAGATTTTAACTCAGTTCTGCACTTGGCTGAGAAAATACAGTGATTTTGCATAAAAATCAGTGGAAGGTTTGTCAGAATGAAGGCTGCATAATTGACTCTATTGACTCTGTGGGTGCCATAGAGTTTTTTTACTCAGTTCTGCCTGTAAGTAGGTCACAGTGAATGCAAATAAAATATGCATTTCATTTGGTGACACTATAGTGTATTTATAAGTAATCCAGTTATTTTTTTAACTAATTCTTGAGGTTTTTCTTTCATCCTCATGCCCATGTAGATGCACACACACAAAAAGAGGGGCAAAACCACCAGTATGTTGATTCTGAGGTGATATGTTTTGTGTTTTCTGTCTTCCAAGTACTGCTGTGCATGACCTAGAAATGCTAGTGGTAGCTGCTGCACTGTGTAGCAGAGTTGCTACACTTGCTTATATTTAATCTTTAGATGCTATCAAGCTTAGGCTAGAAAAAGTAATCTGTTTTATGCTGTACTTCAAGGTTTGGTATACGTTATATAAACACATATAATCTCTTCACAACAAAGTAAATGTTATAGGAACTCTACATTACAAAAGTCATTCTCTATTTGGGAGATGAATAGAGGCTGAGAGCATTTAATGTAGTCCTGCTTCAGTTGCCTTCTTATCCTCAAAGAATAGAACTTCTAAAATGTGCTGCCATGTCTGACTTGGCAGTTTGGGAGATCCAGAGACAAGGGCCTATTTCAGGAGCTGTAAAACATCATTTTTTTCTGAACAACAGAAATTCCTCAGTAGAAGCAATGACTCTTGTCTTTAGACAAGAGAATTAGAATTCTCTCCTTGGTAAAATACTTGGAGTTTTTCCTTTCTTTGTTAAAATATCTTATGAATAAACTCAACCAGACCACAAAAAATACACATCTTTAAAAATATGATCATATGTGTATGATATTATTACCTCACTGCAATGTAATCCCATACTTTGGAGTGTGTTCTGAGCTATCATGAGCAGGACTGTGACTGTGCCCAGGACCCCGTGGCTGTCAGCCACGCCTGAGCTGTCACAGCCCATGACAGAGGTGCCTTTCAAAGGATGCACTGTAGACACAGGATTGCAAGGTCAAATCTATGGGAAGAATTGTAACCTAGCTCATAAATACTAATTCTGCTAGAAAAACAGAAAAAGAGCTTAGCTGACATAATCACAGTAACTTTGCAGTGTTACTGATTCCAGCCTCTTGCAGGGGCTGTGTGGCTCTGTGTGGATTTAGCTGGTTCCATGTGCAAGTGTTCCCTGTTAAACTGCAGTAAAAACTGAGTTAATGATTCTGGCACTTAAAACAGAGTAAAGCACAGGGACTGTGAGTGCTCTCTCAGCTGCAGACAGCACTGATATTTTAGTGAATAGTTGATGCCCTAGTACAGTTTGGATTTGAGCTGACAAGGTAACTGTCACATTAACTGCTCAAAGAACCACAAGGAATATTCATGTACTGTAATGGGCTCCTCTATTGAATTTCTTTTTCTAATTAGTATAAAGACATTTGAATAGCTTATAAACAGCTGAGGTAACACCTTTGTGGTTTTTCAGTGCCAGGTACTTCTCATGTAGGTGTCTCAGTGTTTCTTACTTGTCTTCTGCAATACTGTTATTCTACAGTCAGCCTCAGAAAAATAAACTTGTTTCTCTTCTTTCTGTTGTCACCTGCCCTTCTTCTCATCCTAGAGATGTTATATCAGGAGGTACCAGATACCATTCCTTCATTTTTATATAAGCACAGATACTAATGAAATTCCTTGGACTAGATAAAAATTGCCTTATCCCAAATACATTGGCAGAAAGAAATTCCAGAGTAGCTTTCCCATAGGAATTGTGTGTGGGGGAATTAATTTTAAAATGGAGCCTGATGAAATAATGAAAAAATAGTTGGAGTGATTTCAGGGTCCTTGAGGCACAGGACTAATGAGCAAGGTATTCTCATCCCCATTTGCTGAAGAAAGCCTCCAGCTTTTGCTGCTGCAGAGTGGATATTATGTAGTGTGCACCACAAACTTTTTTTAGTTGAAAATATATTAGCACTTTTTTCTTTTGCTTGGCCAAAGTTGCCCTCTTTAAAAGAAAAATGGCTTGGATATGTAGCTTTCCCTACAGATGGGTGGATAATGATCTCTGACCATTGTGTGTAGATTTTTTCCCATAAATTGTTTCTGAGTGTGTTGGCTAATCTCTTTTTTGAATGTTCCCATTGATTTATTTTCATCAGTGATCTTTTGGCAGCTGTTCAGTTCTAAATTGCTTTTACCATTAGGGAGCTTTTACTTGCACCTAATCTCACAGCAGCCATTTTGATTAGATTTACTATAACTTTTTGTTGCCACTTGCTTGACTAAAAACTGCATCCTACTGGTTTCTCCATGGCTTTCTACACAGAGTGTGTGGAGGAGAGCCAGGAGGATCAGCTGCTGATAGATGATCTGACCAGAGAGTGCTGAAAGGTTGCAGGGCTGAGAGTTTCCCAGTAGTGAGCAAGCCTCTCATGCTGGTGTTTCTGCTTTTAGTGGGGCTGAGACTTCATTTTTAGAGGCAGGGATGGAGAAATCCCTGTGTTCTGCCTAAGGATTGATCATGCTATGCCAGAAGTTTGCAAGATCTAGTATATGAGGGAAAAATACACCTTTTTTTTCATTCTGCTGAACCTTGGTAGAAGGAGCTCTAGAAAGGGCTATTAGAGGAACAGAAGCTTCACAGATTCAGTTTGTTGATGAGCATGGAGAAGTCTGTTCAGTTTTTGAACTGCACTGATAGATTGGTTGCTGGGTCTTCCCTCTTGCTTCAAGCCCTCTCTGATCTCTTCAAATACAAGTCTTAATGTGATAACCTTTATTAATGGGCTATTGTATGTTGAGATTAGTGCTTAAATAATACAGTGCCCTCTTTTTGCTGGCAGTATGGAAGGTCAGAGAAAGTCTGTTGCAATACAAGGATTAATTCACTGGTCTGCAGCTTAGCTGTTCCTCCTTTAGTTTAAATAGCTGTGGGCAAAATGTTGAACATGGGATTTTTGTGTCCCATTAATTATTTACTTACTCCTTGTACCCCAGTTCCTCAGTAAGAGGTTCTTTGGGACTGGAAGATGGTTGATGGAAAAAAAAAATGAGCCAAACAAACAGAAGAACAGAGACCCAACCTAAGAAACCTTCACATTGTAATACATTCACCACCACAGCTTTGAACACAGGTTTGAAAAGCTGAAGTATTGATGTATTTGAAGGACTGATAGATTAATGATGTGGGTACCTTTATATGTTTACTGCTCAGTGGTGTAAGAAGCATAAGCTTGGTTAATATGCCTGTCAGGACTAGGGAAAGGGGCCTGTTCTTGATAAGCAGAAGCAAAGAGCAGCTGATTATTATAAAAATACTGTTGCAGGAAAACATCCCTGATACTAATTGACCAATGCAGCAATTAGTGAAAGTGTAAACTATGCTGTGACAAAAGAAGAGGGTGTTAGCGTGCATGTGTGTACCTCATGTGAAAAGAAACGTTTCAATGTGCACGTCTCAAAAGATACTGGGTGTAAAGTACAGTCATCTGGGCAGGGTTCATGGGATTTCTGTCCCTTCAGCCTGATCACTGCTCTATAAACTTATCCTCAACACCTGCTTCAGCAGCAGGGCATAAGAGAGAGATTATTCTGTGGATTTCTGTTTCTCCTTCCCTCATCCCTTCCCCTGGCCAGTGAAATACCCTTTAATGGAAGTGTGAAAATTTAACAGATCATTTCCTAAAGGAGGGTTACTTTAACATATTTGGAAAACCTGTGGGGGTTTTGAGTGGGATGGTTTGAGCTGCAGAATTCTGAAGAATAAAGGCAATGGAAACATAAGGGTGAGAAAGGGAAAGTTGGAAACAAAGCATTTCAAGGCTGGAGAGTACATTTCAGAATAACAACTCACAGATACTTCCTCTGAACTCCACAACAAATAAGCCAGATAGGAATCTTAGTTCCCTGGTTCATAATAGGTGCTAGCTCCCTTCAGCTTTCCTTGCTTTAGCAGCCTTCCTGTTTCTTTTAAATACCCTGCTCTTGATTGAAGAACCAAAAACAATTGTCAATAACTGTTCTAAATCTGTATATGGGCCAGTTTGTTTACCGTCTATTTAATACCTGTGGATTGTTCTTTCTTCACCTGGAGTCCCCTGACTCTGTCTGCTCCTGTGTTTTTTAAACACTCCCAGAGCACAGCAAGGAGCTCCTTCAAACCAGCCAAGTAAGGGTGGTGTGTCCATACTGGGGGGAGAGGGGAAGAAAAGCAGTATTGGGGGGAAAAAAAAGGTGATGCTAGTCCTGAAATATGCTTTGATCAGTTCATCTTCCTTCTCCAGCTCCTCTTCCTTGTTCCCCCCAGTCCTGACAGCCATCCTGACAGCCATCCTCTGCCTCCTTTAATATATTTTTATATATTTATACATTATATATTTTTATCTTAACTGATGGGGTCTGCAACTGAGAACATAATCACCTTCTTTGGTTATTACATCCTGACTGGGATTCTTAATCACAACTATTTGGTGGTCTGGTGCAGAAATATAGGAGGATTACCAAGTGGGATGTCATTAATACACAATTCAGATTCTACTTAGATTTACAGTAGGATTGTATTAAGTTTAAAAAAATCTTTATTATAGACATCAGATTATTCTTTGGGCTTGAGACTGGTGACCTGTTAGAGGTGTTTGCTCAGCTTTATGAATCCATACCTGAAAGGCTAACTTCTTCAAAGTTACTGTGTGCACAATGGAGTAGAATTACTGGGTTATTCCTTACAGGTTGAACAGCTTCTCATAACCAAGAATATTTTAAAATGACTTGATGAATCAAGTGAGGTGTGTCTGTGCAAACTCTCTTTGTCCTAACGATGGACAAGGGACAGATAATCACAAATAGCAATAATGCAGGACTATTATTTATCACATTATTTATTTTTTTTAACATATATGATACAGAGTCATGAGTAGAATAAAATTTCTACCAAAGCATAAAAGCATTTTGTGTGAATGATCATTTAAAACACTTCTCCAGTAGCACAGAGTAGGTTAACTAACAGTGTCACAGAGCTGTAACCACAGAAGAATAAACAGGATATTAAGACAATAGTGGAATTCTGTCCTTGGTGACTTAACAAAGTTACTATGGTTTGATTTCCATGTTTAGTGAGGACTTCAGATCTGTTTGCTTATAGGTTTTGTATATAAGACTGCATCTAACAAATCTTTTGAATGCTTTTCTAGCTCGAGATGCTGATGAGAGGGAGAAGTGGATTCATGCTTTAGAGGAGACCATTCTCCGTCACACCCTCCAGCTTCAGGCAAGTTTCATTTTCACTTTTAACTTACTTTTTTTCAAAGCATTGAAATATGGCATGACTGCTAGTATCAAACAAATCCTGTATACTGTCTGGTTGTTCTATAGCCTGTACAATCAGATACAGTAAGACATCTGTAGTAGGTACCTGAGATTCCATTCAAGTCTTTCTGTTATTTTCTTGTTTTACCATCATGAAAAGTCAGTGTAGGACTCCATTAATTTGTATTTTTAATTGATGGTTCCAGACTTATTTGTATACATAAAGTTATTTCTTTTTTCATTTTTTACTAAAAACTGAGTTAGTCATTTTTGCGTCAAGCCTGTTTTATGTACACCACCTCATTTTGCAAGTAAAATGAGATAGCAGCACTGAACCTTTTTCTGAACCTTTTTCTGGATGACAAAAATGGTGACTAGCTTATGTTGGAATCTGCTGTATATTTGCAGTTTTCTGGTTCTGAAAACAATTGGACTGAGGATGACACTAGTTATTCAGCGTAGGGCAATGTTCTAGACTTAGCTGTGTCCGTAAGACTTGCTAAACTTTTCTTTTTGCCATGGAGAGAAACTCAAACTCCTTATGAAAGGGATTTTCTCATATGTGGTTTGTAGCACCAAGGAGTCTGATGACATTGAGGAATCTTTGAGAGGTATCCATCCATTATTGTGCTGATTATGGGTTGGCTTTTGCAGTACCACAGTGGAACTGGGTCTCTTAACAACTGGTGCCATGTGAAAACAGATACATTAGAACCCCTAATATCACAGAAGATGCTATAAAGACTTAGATGACATTTACCCAGTCTAAAGAGTTAGAACAAGCTTGAATTTGTCCCATCCAACTTCAGACACTTGTGCTCCTTAATTTCCTGCTCAACAGTGGTTGGCAACCTTTCCTGACTTATTAAAGATCACTACAAATTTTCTAGCGGACAGCAAATCCCTGGATAAAAATTTAAGTTTGACAATCAGCTTTGTATCCCCAGTTAACATGTCATGGATATTTCAGAAGTAATCTCTCCATCTGGACACAGTAGCTGACCACGGACTGAAGAACTCTGCAGCAGGTGTGAGGAGACAGAGATTATCTAGAGAACATGTGGACTGAGCTCCCTCCAAAGGGATGCCTCTTTCCCCATGCTTAGCTTGGGGAGAGTGGAGATGTTAACGTGAGCAGTTCTGTTTAGGGTCTGAGAGGAGGTAAAAGGAATCCCTCTAGGTTTTCTCTAGAAACTGTGGTGGCAGTTTTGTTGGCACATTTATTTCAGGATTGCCATTAACAATGGAACTGTTTCCTGTTACAGAACCTGTTCACATTCCAGGACTTTTCCACATAACTCTGACATATTTGATTTAAAAAAAACCACAACCTGTTAGCAATTTAGCAAGTAATATTTGAAGGAATAATTACTATCTAGAACTGATTACTAAGAAACATATCCTCATCCTGCTTAAATATGCTCACCATGGAGCCTGGTACTCGGGGGCCACTGTTGCACGTTTGTGTGTAGTTTTCAAGAACCCTCTTTGACGTGTTGGTCACATACCCTTTTTATTTAGGGCCCTTCTTTTTAGATCGGCCAGGATTCCTCGGTTCGGGAACAGCCAGGGCTGGCCGAGTTCACCTGCATGAGCTGCTGGGCAGAGACCGATTTAAGAACGGCAGGAGACGGCACCTTGCTGAGTGTCTTTCTTCCGTGAGGCAGCTGGGAAGCGCGGTCTCCGTCCCTGTTGGGCTGCAGGGCATTTCTCGCCTCCCTCGGGAGATGTGCGGGCGGAACGAGCAGCTCCGTGCCGCCCGAAGTTCCGCAGGATGCCCGCAGGGCCGAGCACCGGGCGGCTTCTCCGAGCAGAAACCTCAGTGAGTCACGGTAGCCGGCCAGGCCCTGCTGGGCGGTACGAGGGCGCTTTCGGCTCGGCCCCTGACCCAACCCAGCGGTGCCTTTGGCGGGGTGACCCCGGAGCCTCACCCTCTCCGCAGGGCGGCTTCTGCTCCCGGGGCACGACGCGCGACGTCTGGCGCTGAGCGGGACCGTTCTGGCGCTGAGCTCGCCTGTCCCCACCTCGCGGCCGCTCTCCCACCCTCGCTCGCTGACCGCCATTGTCCGGAGGAGGGGCGCGCCCCGCCCGTCCAGCCAATCGGCGGCCGCCTTGTTCGCGATGCGAGCGCTGGACTGGCCCTGCCCGACCCGCCCAGCCCAGCCCAGTCCGGTCCAGGCCGCCGTCGCTATCTTGCCGCAGGCGGCGCTGCCGAGGTCCGGCGGGCGGCCCGCGAGCCTCGCCACTCGCCTCGGCGCCCCGCGCGGAGGAATGGCTGGTGTGAGTACGGGCAGGGAGGGGAGGGATGCGGGGTAGTGCCAGGGCTGCCAGGTGCCCCCTCTGGGTCCGCTCCCCTGCCTAGCTGGAAGCCGAGCGCTGCCTCCGCTTCCCGGCGGCCGAGCGGCTCTGCCCCGCCTCTGTCCGGCCGCTCGGGGCAGCCCCGGGGAACCGGCGGCAGTGGTGGGCGTTGGGCAGCCCCCCACCGGGGTACTCGCAGAGTCCCCGGCAAGGGCATCGGTTCCTCAGCCGAGTGCCACCGAGTTTCCGTGCGCTCGGGGGATGCTGTGAGTCGGTTACGAGAGCCCCTTGTATCCACACACGCCTCGGCTCCAGCTCGCGTTTAAAACGCCGCCTTGCGCGCTTGATGTTCTTTTGGATTCCTTTTCAATTGGGCAGTAAAGTCAAATGAGTTCTTTGGGAGGATTATTGACTCAAAGAGCATGGCGAGTGCTGTAGCAGAGATTATTTTCTGTAAGGGTATTTTCTTAGGTTCTTAGTTTCTGTCGCAAACAGAAATGTTTAGATCTGTCGTGTAAAACCTCGATGCATCTGGTTTTGCCCAAAGCAACAAATCTTTTTCCGAGTCTTTAGTCAGATTTTCATGCTGCTTTCAGTCTGCCTGTTCTGGTACTGCAGTGTTAGAGTTTGGAAAGTCGGACTTTAATTAAGTTTTCTTCATGTTGTCAAGCAGACATCTGCTAGATGTGAGACAATGAGCTGAAACCCGGGTCACTGGCGTGTTGTGAGAACCAAATCAGAAAGGATAAGGAGTTAATGCAAGGTGGAGAGGTGAAGTGCTGTCTGGGTGTTCTCTAGTCTGATTAGTCTTGCTAATTTTATTTTTGCCTAAATGTCCTACTGTGTTGTCATTCAGCCTTTATAATGGAAGTGTAAAAATAACCCAAGCAAAAAAACCCCTCCCAACAACAACAAAACCAAGGTACTATGCCCTTCCTCCCCCCGCTAACCAAAACCTGCAGTGAGCTCCAGTCAAGGAACTGAGGAAGAACTGAGTCATAAATATATAGAACAAGTAAAGGGATTCTAGCTCTCCAGAGGGCTGACTGTTAGTAATGTTATATTCAAATGAAACAAGAATAGGGAGAAATCATTTCAGGCACACCTGTAATCTCTGAATTTTGATACTGAAGTTTGCTGGTCTGCTTTTTGTGTTTTCCTGTGTTCTTAAAGGCATTACTAAAAAGATTCATCATTTTTCTGGTATTAGCTGTCTGTCAGAAAGTCCATGAGCAGTAAGTGCTGTGATAGTATTGGCAATGCCATTCTGAATCCACCAGTGTTTTTCCCCTTACTCCTTCCAAGATGTTATGGTGGCTTTAGCAGGTCAGTGGCAGTTCATCGGTTGCTTCATACCCACAAGAGATAAGGGGAAGGGTGTGCTCGGGGTGAGGGCAAATGGTGTCTTGGCTTGCTTGTTTGTCTGGGCAGAAGTGGGAGGGTGATCAGTGCTATCAAATGTTGTTTTGTTCCTCACCGGCATTTTAGGTCACAGTCCCATTCAGATAGGAAGTGCTTCTAGTCTTGGTTAGTGCAGATGTCCTGCTTTCCTCATCTGTCTTTCAAGTTCCTTCATCTGAAAAGTGCAAGACCACTGTTAAAATAGGAATAATCTACTTGAAACCCACCATTAACTGTGGGAATACAGTAACAAAAATTACAGAATTTTTGAATTCTATATAGCTATATGTGTGCATGTGTTCTGGTAGCCTTAGGATACTGTCCACAGGAGTCATGCTCACCCTGAGCTGGAGGGATGAGCTTTGCTTCCCCTCCCCTTCCTTCTGGCAGCTGAGGCTTTCATACTCATTCCTGTCTTAAATCCTGTGTCTTGAAATGTTCTTTTCCCCTCTGCTGTTCTAGTGCTGCTAGTGCATCTTGGTGCCCTCAGAGACAGTTAAAGAGGCTGTTGAGAATTGCATAAAAGACAACAAGGCACCAAGTTGATTTAAAAACTAAAAATGCAGAGCTGAAACTTGCATATTCTACAGATAAGATGTCTAAGGTGCCTTCCATGCTTTCTGAGCAGATATGACAGAGGTAGTACATATTAAAGAGACTTTAAAGACTTGGAAGGATTTCCTACCCAAACTTAAGAAAACCCATCAGGTAATGCCTAAAATACTTCAACCTCCCAGTGCTACTCACTCTAGAGACAGGAACTGAAATTCTGTCAGCTCAGAAGGGGGCTGTCTCTTACCACCACAAAAGTGAAAGGAATAATAAAAATAAAATAGTTCTGTGGCTTGATGCTGCCATAATTTAAATAAGATGTTTACTTCATAAGTGGCAAACAGTTGGGTAAGAAAACTGTATTCTGAGTGGTAGATCTGTGATGGCTGCAGTGAGGAAAGATACAATGGCTTAAATATGAAGAGTTACACCCTGGCTTCACTAATGCTGAAGAGCTGGTGGTGCTGCTGGGAGCAAAAAGGAAGAGGCAGTGCAGCAAGAACACCTGAATTTACAACTGGATTCAGAACTGGCCCAAATTAAGAGTGGTTTTCCTGTTGCCCTCCCTTTCTGAGTTCTAACGTGGATTAGTTTTCCAATGCAGCTGATTGTGTGTCAAGGTAAATGTTTATGCTGACTCCAAAGAGAAAGCAGGGCAAGAGTGAGAATAAACAACAGGGAACTTGTTTGTTTCTCTTTCACTTAAGTGTTTGGGAAACTGTTGCTAGTAGCAGTTCACTTAATATCCCATTAACCAGGATTTTGGATGACATTTCTAAAGCTGCCAGCAAGAATAAAAGGTATAGTACAGCTTTCTTACCTGTTTCTCTGAAGTATACTAGGTTGTTCCTGGCTTTCCACACTGTTTCTAGTGTGAGTCAAGCTAAAACTAAGAGCAAGTTCTTTTAGTTTAGGAGTAGATCCAGTGTAGATGTGTCTCAAGTGCTGGTGGGAGGGTCTGGGGTTAACAGGTATGCTGCCCTTTCTCAGATTCTGCTAACAAATAACTACACAGTGACTAAACAGGCTAGTGCTTGTGCATTATCTATGTCCATAATCAATTATGTAGGTAAATGAGTGGGACTAGGGCATATATTTTGTATTTGTGAGCTTTCAGAATTGTCACCTATGCTATGGAGAGCTTTATATTCATATGTAAATACTTCTCTTTTTTGAACTCTGTTTTCCTAGAAGACCTGATAATATCTATGGCTATACAGTCTTTGCCAAGCATTTTGTGTTCTGCAGAGTAGAAAAACTTTAATAATTAAGAAAAATAGTGCAGTTTTCTGACTGGTTGGAGGGCTCGTGTGCCTTCCAGAAACCATGCACGTGTTTTTTAAATTCACATTCTAAACTTTAAATACTGCTTAAAAAATCTAGCAGAGGAAAAAAAAATATGGTTATCTTTGCCACAAATGAAAATCAAGGTGCCATTGTTTTAGTGGCTTGCCACTCCATTTGTTGTTTTTCTTACAATGTTGTACTCAACAAACTCAGATGTGCTGAAGGCAGGGGATGTGATTGTGGTGAGGACTTGAGATGGAGGGAAGATAGTCTTATGCACTTGTTTGTTGGACTGAGAATTCTAATTAGATGAAGAATATAGCATAAGGATCTTCAAAAAGCTCAAGTCTACTCTCCAGCTTTCTCTCCTCCTCCCCCTGTAAAGCAGCTCTACAAGAGCAGCTCTTGCTGTTGCCCCTTTTTTTCTTTCCCTGCCCTCATTACTGTTCATTTTCCACAGAGGTTGTTATTGTCGTGCTTTTAGTTGAGAAACAGATTTGATTTTTTCTGATATGCTGCTTCTAAGGGTGATACAATCTTCTCATCCCCTCCTAGTCTGAAAGAACTAGTTTAAATTAGGCTGGAATTACTTCCCAGAACACACTTGTTTTGAATACAAATCCATTAGAGAGATGCTTGAGTTCTAATTTGGAGGGCAAGGAAACAACATCTATAGACTCCCTTAGTGATCCCAGCTCTTTAATGGCAATAAGGCTCATACTATGGGTTTTTAATTAGTTTATATCATTGTTGCTCTCCTGTTTACCTTCTTAAAATAAAATAGAAAAGATTGTGCATAATGGGGGGAATTTTGCAGGACTCCTGGCATGCGAGTTCTTCACTCAACCCCAGAGTAGCAAGTAAACCCTTTCTTTGGATAACCAGCCTGTCTGCTCACTCCAGAGTTACTGGGTATTGCACTGGGAGTACAACTGGTATATACACTGGGAATGTATCTGGTAATACACCTGTTAATTCCTTAACATTCCATGAACATCTGAGGGCAGCAGAGTGGATTTAGGGATTGATCTAGGCATTCAGTGGGAAACCAACTTATGTTCCTTTAGATTGATGCTGACAGTAAGAAAAAAAGTGTGTTTTTGAAGATCTAGTCTGGGTTCCTGTTCTTTCCCATAATTTGAAGATGCTTCCCAGCAGAACTCCCCCTGGAGAAGAGTTCTGAAGTCACCATGTCCAAGGCTGTTGGGAGACCCAACGTCTACGATAGCTCAGGCTGGCTGGGGTCAAGTGCAGTTGAGTTTTGAGCTGCCCTTCCAGGGTGGAGGTTCCACAGTATCTGGGGGCAGTGTCTTTTGGCAGTTAATGAATAGGTGAGCAGCATGTAATACTAGTTCCTTAGGAAAATTTAATTGCTAGTTCTCGTGGGCAGTTTCCTAATTTAAATGTTGAATTTCCTATGTAGCAGGTGAGGGAATAAAGGGGTCCCCTTTTTTCTTCTACTGTGTCTTTGGGTGACCAGATAATGAGAAAATAAGGATTTGTTATGCAAGCCTGCACTTTGCCTACCTGCTTTTTCTAATTTACTGCTGGGCTTGAAATATTGACTGGGTTTGTTTGCTATTTACACAGTGTGGGGCCTTTTTTTTCTGTGCTATTGCTAATCTTGATATTTTTAACTTTCCAGTTATCTTTCGGTTTTCAATTTAAAAACTGTGTAGAACTTACAGCTATTAAACTAATATTACATAATACAGACTGATAAATTTGCTCAGCAGGATATCAGATTTTCTCTAAACTCTTTATACAAACCAAGAGCAAACTAGTGAAGTGCTACAGCTTGAAGTGTCTGTGCTGCTTTTAAAAAGGATTTTTACTTTTCATCTCTATCAGCTTAACACTGTCCATGGTTGATGCCTTTGTCTTTCCATTGATTGAAGCTTTAGCTTTCTAGTAGAACTCAGGTCACTGTTTTCACTCTGGTGTGGATGTCTGCTTGACTGTAACCCTAAATGTTTTAATCAGCTTTTCCCTTAGTGCTAAGAGGCTGAAATTTAAGAATGGCATTCTGTCTTTAAGCCACCTCTAAAAATACCAGTTTGTTACATAGTAGTAGTTGTAGACTGAAATCAAATCAGCATTTTGATGCAGTGTACAGATAAGGTGCATCATAAGCTATATTTCTATGTATAGTATCTTGAGGAGGAATTTTTGGTGTAGTTCATGCAGTTTTGGTACAGGAAACCTGATCTCCAGTTTTCCACCTGAGCATGCTAGGCCATGTGCTGAAATGGTGGTGTTGGCTGCTAGCTGTACAGGCAATTCCTTTTTTCCACAAGGAAATGGAATGCTTATTTCACAGTTTAAGATGTAGTTTCAGTGTCATTTCAACTTGACTAGTCTGAGGGAGTGTCAAAAGCTTCTTGGTTGAGAGGTCTCTTCTGCTTATTCATTTGCTTTTGCTAACATGTTACACTGGGTGGATTTTTTGTCTTTATTTCTTGGCTTAGTCAAACTGGTTGCTTCTCACTCATCCTTGTTTTAAAACAGTATTTCTAAATTTGTCCAGTGTGGATCATCAAATACAGGGCACATTATGTGTGTGTATATATATAAAATTATTTTTTTTAATGCTGGTTTACAAATTAATCTGTATGGATAGATCTTCGCATGTAAAATTGTTGTCATGATCCTGGTGTAAATCTATAGCAGAGTTTAATATCTGGCAAATGAATAAAGGATATCTCCTTTATTTCAGTAAATTCTGAATATTCTCCTGCAGTCAATGGGTGACTTTGTGTTTTAGGGTATGCATGATGCTGTGCACACAGCCTGACAGATGTAAGAGCAAGTTGTTCCTCTAGTGCATGCAAGTGTTCACACCTCTGAAGAGCCATCAATAAAGCTCTTAATGTGATGATTATCATACCAAAAAAAAAAGATAAATGGTTTGCATTGACAGGGTCACCAGTGTCCAAAAAACACATTACACTGATATAGAATTTTATGAATATGAATTGCTCCTCTTTCACCATATGAAATGTTTTAGGGTTTTTTTCCCTCGCTGGCTGATCTTTTCATGTTCAGACTCTTTGAGGTTCTCAGCAGTCAGAACAGAACAGTTGATGGTTTCTTAGGAGTTTGAAGTGAAGGTGTTGTATTTTAGATCTGTGTGAATATAGGTTGAAGTTTTTTACTCCACTAGGAAAGTCTTGTCACTACTGTGATGTGCTCAGGATTACATTTCTGTTATAACTGATATTTGCTGCTTTATCCTTCATGGGCTTTTTCCTCATATATATTTAACTTGTGCTGTACATTTCCTTTTTAAGCTGCTTTCTTTTTAAGTGCTTCAATATTTGTTTTGCAATTCCATTTGCATTGATATGATTATAGAAATAAGCCTTAAATGTGTTTACATAGCATATGTCCATGAAGTCAGAAACAATCAATTTCAAGAATCTTCTCCTTAGTTGTGATGAGAGATGTAGTAACCCAGTAGGAGTTTGTTCAGGACTTGAAATACCTGGATTATCAGTTTAAAGGTAGAGATTATATTACATGCAGAAGTGTGTTTTGAGCCTTTCATTAAGGGAAACAAATATGTAAACATGAAAATAGAAAAGAAAGAATTCTCATGGCACTGATGTTTTGTCCTTGTTGGAATAAGTGCAATAAATTTTTAAGAAATCAAATATATAGTGACAGGGATGCAAATCATTATAGCTAAAGAAGAACTAGGGCATCTAGGAATAATAATTTGAATTCTTCAGCTCAAAAGTGGGTCCATCATTCGTTAGTGCAGTTCTGAGCTGTCAGTTGTCTGAAGAGCAAGAAGTGCAGCCATCCAGTTGTGTGGGTTTTGTCTTTCCTAACTGAAATGTGAGAACATGGAATCACAAGACAGTCTTCAGAAAAAAAACCAAACAAACCAAAAAAACCCAACCACCTTGAATTTTCCTTTATATTTTCCAAAGAAATTGTAATTAGTGGCTGAACAAACCCCCTTGAAGTACCCAAGTACTGAGATACTCTGGTGGGTGGTTACACCCCTCTGCAGGGTGTTGCCTTTTGCTGTTAGAGATTTAGCTGCAGGTAGAAGACAGATGTGTTTGTGCCTCTGTTTGCACAAGCAGGATGGGAGGCAAAGCAGCATTTTATCAGTCAGTTGGCAGGCAGAACAATATTTGTGTTATCTTTTTTTTTTCCCCTCCTCTGAAACTCTAATGATATATTTCATTTTTATGTATTCATTTCTGTCTTAGGGTGTGGATTCAGGATTTGTTCCCAGCGTTCATGATTTTGACAAGAAACTTACTGAGGCTGATGCTTATTTACAGATCCTGATAGACCAGTTGAAGGTATGGTAACTAACTGGTGTGTTTACTGGACTGGGATTCTGCTTGTCAGTGCAGATTTCAAGGTCTGGCTGAAAGGAAGCTCAGCAGAGGGAGAGAATAATCTGTTATGCTTGGCACATGTTCTGGTAAATGTGGGATGCAGAGAGAGCTCATCTGCCTGAGCTGACTGGAGTAAACATACCTTTTTTACCTAAAAAGTCTGCTGCTTTTTATTTTCTCTTTCTCCTTAGTTTAAAATGTTTCATAATTACTGCTGAAATTGTTCTACTGGATGTATAAAAATTCCAAGTTATAATCTAGGGGATGAAATAAGATGAAAATGGCTTTTTCTTAGAATGGATCTTGGGTAAAATAGAGTTAGAAAATGAGTAACTCAGATTTTATAGAATGGTTTAGGATGACTGAAGTATTCTTAGTATATATAGCTTCATGAAAACAGCAGAGATTACTTAAGTTTGATTTTAAAACATGATTAAATCACTGGCTTGCTCATAGCATTTTAGAATTTATCTTGAGAATATTTTGTCAAATAACCTGTAACTCCTGTTGCAGGTGGTTTCAGACTTTGCTGCAGTAGGGATAGATAATCTGTTCTTTGTCCTTGAATGAAAACACTGTAAACATTCTGTACAAGTACATATTTTTACATTTTGTACATATAATTTAAGTGTTGGTGGGCAATCAACAATGAGGTCATATCTCTCAGTCCTCACCTTATTGAGAAAAACATTTTTTCCTGCTGCTTAGGACACTTTTTCCCCATGACTCAGCAGGTTAAAATTGCTGTTAAGATTGCTTCAGTTCTGCTGGGATGGAAATTTTTTTCCTGATAGAATGGGCAAGTATTGCATGTGGGATATTCAGCAAAAAATCAGCTGCAAGGGGAGGGCAGAGAGCAGGGAGAGCACACCCACAGAAATGGAGGTGGGCAAAATTCAAAGCCAAATTCAAAGACTTGAGGAGTTGGCTCTGACTACTGGCCTGGAACCATCTAGAATGCTTCACTGACAGAAGGTATTTAAATCTTTACACCTTCTAGTTGTTCTTTCAGGCCAACTAGTGGAAGGGGGTCTAGGAATTGGTTAATAATGAAAGAGAAGTGAGTTGAGGATGGGCAAAGACTGCAGGTTTTTTTTAGAACCAGCAAACAGCCCTGAAGGGAAAGAGAACACACATGAGTAGGTTTTAGGCAGGAGGCTGAGGGAGGAACTGTAGCACACCTACTACAAATTACAGCCTCTTTTCTCAGCAGGAGTGGATGTGATGAACTTCTGAACATTACCTTTAATCTCTGTTTTGTTTTGTTTTTCCTTGAACAAGATGTACTTGGTGGTTATTTGTATGTGTGCCACAGAGTGCTCTTTGGAGGCAACTTTTAACTGTTTCAGCTCACTTGTGTTAAATACAGTGCAAGCTTCCCAGTAAAATTTTGTTCCCTTTGATTAGCTACATCTCATGCCTCAATTTAAAGAAAATAAATAGAAGTCAGTGCTGGGAAATCACTACTTATAAATCACTGCTTATCTCTGCAAAAGATGTGCTTACAAATCTGACATTATTTGAATCACATACCTGAGTAAAAGTACCTGGAAGTGTTGAGGTTGTTTTGGAAAGCACTTTATATGCCCTTGAGGTCTTTGCAGAAAGAAAAAAAAAGGCAGTTTGAAGTGTTCTGATGAGTATCACTTTCCCTGACCTGTTCAAATCATGGTAAAACCAGGAGCTGTGGAGCTAGCCAGGATCTGAGATTTGGTGTTTTGCAGGGTGGGATAATGTGAGAAATCAGCTATAAATTTATTATATCACAAATGCTGTAAAGGAGTATTGGGCAAAACCAGCTTTGGCTCATATTACTGACATCATGTAACTTAAGGACTTACTAAATGCTTTTGGCTTGGAAATTTGTTTCTGGCTGATATTATATGAAAACAAAACAAACACTTGAAGAATTTTTACCAGTATCTTTCTCTTTTAGCTCTTTGATGAAAAACTCCAGAACTGCAAAGATGATGAACAGAGAAAAGCAAGTACATTTTGTCTTAAATATTGCTTATATTGCTTTGTCAGATGGTTTTGTGCACCAGTTTGATACAGTCTTAAGAAATTTAAAGTACACTTCAAATCTGTCAAGTTGTCAAAACCACTTAAGTTTATTTGAATAAGTGATAACATAATTCAAGTGTTGTGTGTTTTATTTTGCAGCCCTTCCTATTCCAAGTCAAGTTTGTAGAGTTCACTCAGTATGTTTAAGGAAGGCAAGCACACACCTTGGGTGGTGAGGGTCTGTCTTTAAGTAGCCTTCTGGTTTTGTATGTTAATTTGTAGTCCAATGAAAGGTTTACTAACGAGGAGTTGCTTTTGTTTTCAACAAATGCAGCAATTTCAGTATCATAATGATATATTTCATCCCAGTTCCCTCCCTCTCTCCCCAGCTTCAGTTGTGAAAAACAAGCTGATGTTCTCGTGGTGTTTGGTTTCAGTTCTGAAAGCAGTTTGATGCTTTCTGTGATTAGTTTAGTTCTTTATGATGGTTGTGACCTTTCTTACCCATCTTGTTTGATGTGCTCTATGGCATCTTGGGGAATTCACAAGGTTTTCTGGATTTCTTTTGGATGTACAGGTTTATTCTACAATACACTTTGAAGTGCAAGTATCCTCTGTGTAAACTTATGTAATCTTTAGACAGCTGACCAGAGGAGCAAGGTCTAGAGATTTTGTAGTTCTCCTTCTGTGTGTTTTATGGGGAACAGTTCTCCTTCAGTTTTGACCTCCCTCCAGATGCTGCTTTGCAGATCAGACAGTACTTGCTTTTTGCCCCGTGACAATGCTTCTAATCCCTGGAGACTTTCACATGTTGTGCTGATTTCTTTCTTTATCTCTGCAAGGTATCTATGGAACAGACAGCTTGACTGTATAGAGAAAGCAGGAGGCTTGTTTAGAAGAGGTCAGCATTCACTGGTTTTAATCTTGATGAGTGATTCCATTTATTCCCTATTAAAAATGAAAAAGACTTGGCAAAGCACTTTTTTGATCATGTCTCTTCCTGTACTAAAGCAGCTAAGAGGTTTTTTGCTGCTGTATTTAGCAGCATTCCTATATGTTTATGGCAGTATGGCTCAGCTGCAGCCCCTGAGCTGAGTGTGATGTGAAGGATACTTTCAGCCAGACCAAGAGGTTTTTTTCCTCCCAAAGAAATGAGATTTGTTTGAGTGTTACTGTGCTTCCCATCTGATTGCTGCTTTCTGCAGCTGTTTATGGCCAGGCATTTACAAGCTGAGCTAGTGTTTTTGTAAGTGTCCAGAGCATTGGATGAGCTGTTACAGAATATTTGGTCTTTTGAAAACAACAGTATAGGACATAAGTGTTCTGAGGTGCTCCAAGATCTCTTGGATATCTTCTTTCTGTGACATAGTAAACTGTTGAAGAAGAAAGTGCAGAGGTGGATTTGATGAGTTTTGGAGACTGAGGGCTATTTTGATTATCAGGAATTCCTGATATTACATTGATATTCCTGGCATGAGCACCACTGACACCATGTAGTGGGATCCCACTGCCCTGCAAGCATCACTGTAACTAGCAGGGCTGCCAGTTTTGCTGGACCTCCTGGTGGAGCACAATGCAAAAGTCTCATGATGAAGGGAGTAAAGGAAAGTGTGTGATCTAAGGGTACTGCTGTTGGAAGTTGAAGATGGGGTAGGACTTTGCTTTCTGACAGTGTTAGCAGTACTGCCAGGGAGAACTCCCAACTTTTCTGCTTTGTGAAACTAATCTTGACCATACATCTCAGGTAGAATAAATCTGTAAGTGTTCAGAAGCATCAAGACAGCAGAGATGAGTATTTGGCAGCCTGGAACAAAGCTGACAAGATTTTGGAGGGAAGTGCAACCTGCTCAAGGTGTTTGGCTCCCAACAAGTGCTTTTTGTGAAGGAAATCAGGCTGAGCACATTCAGCACCTTGCCCATCCCAGCCCCCAGTCAGCTACCCCGATGTGTCTGCTGGGTGAGCTGAGTGTTGAATGAGGCAAAAGTCACCCTCAGTGTAATCAGATTTGCTTTCTATTGGATCACCTGTGGCTTCATAAAAAATCAGATGTCAAGGAGGTGCAACAAGCAGCAAGTGGCTGGAGCAGTTTCAGCAGCAGCCTGCAGTTTGATTAGATTAGATCCAGCATGTGGCTGCTTTCTGCACATCTAAGTCTGCAGGAAAATGAGGTTTCATTTGAAAATGTGTGTATTCATTACCTAAAACTAGGGAAACTGCCTTTTATCTTCATCAGTTTTCAAAGAGTAGGGATGTTGAAGAGAGAAAATGGTGATAGCTTTTAGTAGTAGATTGTATTATTTGATTTTGTTTTTATTGGCATTTTCTTTTATCTGCAATGTACCCTTCTTCACCTGGTTATGATTTTCCTTACAATTCTGTATTTTCTAAATTATCTATATTACTTTAATGAAAGTTTAAATGAAAGATAAACAGAATAAAGTTCCAGTAATAGTGGCAGTGTATCTAGAAGGGTAGTTGTGTACAAGCATTCTCCTAACTTTTCCAAACCACCCACCCTTGTAACTATGCTGGCTTTGTAGTGATTATCCACTTTCCTTTCCCTAGTGTCATGTCTATAGGGTGTTTGCATAGCATCTTACAGGGGGAGAGCTCACAAACCTGATTTTATAACATGCTGCTCATCAAATTCCAGAGAAGTCTGTGTCAGTGTTTGCTGTACACAGGCCAGTGCTCTTCAGAAGGGTCTTCCCAGGGCTGGGTCTGTCTGACTTGCCCGAGTGACTCTGATGATAATTCTGTTTACATAGGAAGAAGACAATATTCCATTTTTATGTTGTATTCTGGCACAACTCTATACAGCACAAATGTGAAAAATACTGGATTAATGTGCACTGTCACTACTTAAATTGGCCAGCTTGTGAAGAATTCATTTCCATAGGGGAAAAAATGAGCATTGCTGGGTGTCCTGAGGCTTTCCTCTTCTCAGCTTCTGTGTGTGTGATCTTGGGCAGATTGCCCTTTTGCTTGTAGCTATGTCTAAGAGTAACAGTGTCTTAGTCTGTATGGGCAGGGGGAAAACTCTGACAGAATTACCTTGTATGGCCTGACACAGCTTTCAGGTTTTTAGCAAAGATGGTATCAATGAAGGGGCTGAGATACCAGGTTGGTTGGTGTGTAAATACTCTTAAGTTGGGGGAGAATAGCTGAAGAGTGACCAAAGCTGCTGAGGGCTGCCTGCAGTTGGCTGCAAAGCTTTGAGGCTGAGTTCATTTCAGCTGCATAACCCTTCAGCCGAGAAGAGCTGCACCTTTGGGTACATTGCTGCTTTGGTGCTAAAAGGCTCAGAACTTCACTGCTGTCCTATTTAAAATGCCTTTTTTCAATATGTGTTGATAAAACTTGGACTGTAAGTATAGTAGAGACATGAAAAGTAAACAAAAACAAAGGAATTTTTAGCTGTTGGTGTATTTCTCTGCTGGCAGCAGAAGTAAATTAAATAAAATTTTATAATTTAACATTCCTGATTTCCTGGATCAGCATGGGCCAGTCTGCTCAGGGCAAAAGGCTGAGGCTGGGTCCTGTGTGGCCACTTCTTGTCAATTAATCAGGCAGAAAATATATAGCATCCTTTTGAATGTAGAATATATATATTCTAAATATTCAGTATACATTGAATACAGAGTATAACTGAAAAAAAAATCCCCTGTTACTAAAATCTCTGCATTAATTTTAATTTCCAAGCTGAGACTATTAATTCCTGTAGTTTTACAGATACATGTTGCTCTCTTCCCATGTAGAATTTGGTTTGCAATGCTGTGAGGGGGGGAGAAGTTCCTTTACACACTTGGATTATGCAAGAATCAAAAAGCCTGTGACTCAAGTCACATGGGACACACTTATTAATCAAAATAAAGAGCTCTTGTAATTGAATTAGGGGAGGTTCAATGTAATAGTTTTGCCTCTGCAGCCAGACCCAAAGACAACAACAGGATGGGTGTGCTGCTCAGATAGCTGGTGCTGAAGGGTCAGATGCCATGCAGATGCCTTTTGCATGCCTGAAGTGCAGTTCCACTCAGGAAATCTCTACACACCAGTGTTTCTAGATAAAACTAAGCAGGCAGATTTCCAGATGTACTTTTACTGGAGGCTTAGAAAGAGCAAGAACACGTGTGCACTGTTATTTTCCATGATTTTTTGGTTTTTAATTTTAACTGGGGTAAACTGCATGTTTATTAGACTTGAGTGATGCTAATTTCAAGCAATATTGATTGTTGAAAAGTGCCACCATTCAGTACACTATATAAAGGTGCAAACTGAACTTAATCTGAATCTTCATCCTGCATTTTTGTTGATGTTATGCAAAACTGAAGTGTAGACCTTGATGGTAAATAGGTATAATGTCAGTGCTCAGAAATTCCTAACCATATCATCTTTAAGCTTTAATTATCACCGACTTCTGTCTTGACAGAGTTTTCATTTTGCAATTGCCTATATACAGAAAAAAAACATGTTGGTGGCTTTTTGCCTCCCACAATTTAAGATTAAAATACAATGTTTGTACAGTATTCAGGTCAAACTAGATGTTGGAAATTCTGTCTTTAACCACACTATTCTGATTTTTTTTCTTTACAGAAAATTGAGAGTCTCAAAGAAACAACCAGTGTAAGTTTCTTTATATCTGTTATAAAAAGATTCTGAAATTCACCTTTTTAAGTTCTTAAAATGTAAAGTAGGAATTTGTGTTGGGTCCAACAGTGTGATGGCAGAGGGAGCCTCCTTCTGGATTCAGATTTATGTCTAGCATCTTAGAATAATAAAATCATAGACTAGTAGAGGTTGGAAGGGACCTCTGAAGGTCTGTATCCAGCCCTGTGCTCAGTTAGCTAGAGCAGGTTGCCCAGGACCAAATCTAGTTGGGTTTTGAGTAACTCCAAGGATGGAGGCTCTACAGCCTCCCTGGGCAAGCTGTTCCAGTGTTTGATCAGCCCTAGAAAACAAAACAAAGCAAAACCAAAGTATCTTCTTTTGCAGAGGTGAATTTCTTGTATTTCAATCTGTGTTCATTGCCCAGTCCTGTCACTGGGCACCACTGGGAAGAGTCTATCTCTGTTTTCTTTACATCCTGCCACCCCAATCAGATATTGATGCCCATTGATGGAGTCTCCTCTGAGCCTTTTCTTCTCCAGATTCACCAAGCCCAGCTCTCTCCTCAGAGGAGTTTCCCTGCCTGCAGTGCTGTCTGAGCTGACCTCCATCTCACCCTGGCAGCCTGTGCTGTGCTGCTTTTGGCAACTTCAGGTTTCTGCTGCTGGGCTTTTATCTCTGGAACAGAAAAGGGGAAGGGAATGTAGGGGTTCAGAAGTGACTATCCCTTTAGTTCTCACCCAGTATCTCAGTTAATATTCTGTATAACTCATAAAAATACCTGTAAATACAAAATATGATAGAGTGATTAATTTTGTCTGTTTTTGTTTTCCTAGAGCATGGTAGAATCAATAAAACACTGCATTGTGTTACTACAGATTGCTAAAGTGAGTACACTGTAAACTTCTGCATTTGAATTACATAGCATTAATCTGTGTTAAAAACAGTTGAAATCTAAAAGTGCCTTTTGTATGATCCAGGACATATATATACAATATAATGGTGTAAGTTGATTTATGCTGCTATTTTAATGAGATTTCTGAAATACTGAGTTGCACAGCAGACAGTCCTGTTCTTGTTTGTGCTAAGTCATGTCAGTGACATTTGCTTTTCTTTTGAGATAAACTTTCTTTTGCAGAGTTTGCACTTTGACTAAACAAGACCTTAAACCTAAGGGTGGCAGAATAGAAACTTAACAAAACTCATCTTTCTCCTTCATTTAAGAATGTGACTAACAAATAGAAAAGGGCAAAATAATGATGTTGAGTGAGAATCTAAGCTGGGTTAGCAAGGTCTTTCATAGGGCTGGGCTTCAGGATGGTGTTGCTGCTTCTGTATTTAGGATATTTATGAGCTGCTGATTTATATCATGCAGTCAAAGTGAAGTTTAATTTATGGGATTTTCAAAATTGATGGCTGTGAAATTCCAATCTCACATCAGCATCTTAAAATTTCTGAAGGAAAGGTTTGTTAGCTAACAGCTCTTGACAAAACTGAAAATCATTTACAAGTCAGAGTACATTGAGATAGTTTTGTGCCATGTCAATCTAAAGCCAAACCATTTTTCATTTAACATACAGTGATACTATTTGAATCCTACCCTGTAGTAATAATAACAAGAGGAGCCCTGTCAGTATTGAATAATTTGCTGGTATTTAGTTCTGCATTTGTTTAGAATTGGTGTAGTGCAGTGAAAGCAGCAGACTGTCAATCAGAGAGGGGATGGGTTCATTTTCTTACAGCTCTATTAAAGTAGCAGCTGCAGAAACTGTACAG
The DNA here is from genome assembly GCA_025447755.1 of Corythornis vintsioides. Classification (NCBI taxonomy): domain Eukaryota; kingdom Metazoa; phylum Chordata; class Aves; order Coraciiformes; family Alcedinidae; genus Corythornis; species Corythornis vintsioides. Next base: position 55,827 of record JAOEGS010013339.1, on the reverse strand, counting down.
CAAAAGACTTGCTCATTTTTGTTAATTGCTATAGAAATGTATTTAATAGTTGTATTTAATCATAGGTGACTATGATTTCTTTAGCATATGTTGAAGTTGATGAGCTGCTTTGCTGATAACTAGTGGCAGCCACAGTCATTTTTGACCAGGTTCAGTGTTTTACTGCTCCAGCTACTATATAAGCAGGTGGAATTTGGGTCCCCCAAAGATGCTGAGACTTGCTTTCTGTTACATTAAATCAGAGCTTGAAATCCTCCTTTCAGTACCAGCAATTAGTAACCAGAGTAAATAGATGGGTTTATCCACTAGATGTGAAGTTTTTGTCTGGTTTTTTTTGCTAAACTCTATCTAAAGTTCTTGTAGAGCTGCTGAAGATAAGGTGGCTTAAATCTGTGGCTTATTCACAGCTAATTGGGAGAAGTTAGTCCACATAGAATGAGAAATGCCCCCTATAAATCTTCCTTCTATCTTAATATCCTTTATTCTACTTGATCTCTCCATCTTCTTCCTCTGTCTCTATATTAGGAAACTTTATTTGTTAACTACGTGGCACTTCTGCTCCACCCCCCAATCCCTGCCCCCTTTCCAGAAACTCTCAGTACCCTGATTTATTTCTGCTGTAGATTAAAACTACAGGGTTTTTTTGGTTGGTTTTTGCATTTGTCAGTTCCATGTGTATGAAGATGTATCTACGTTAGGTTGTGTGTGTGCTAAAACCTCTTGCTCTGACTCAAACACAGAACCATTTCTTATGGGGTGAAACCTGGATTTGGATGGGGTTTTTTTTCCTTGAGTGCTGAGCTGTTTACTGGACTCATAAAGCAACCTGTGTTAGGACTTGGACAGTTAATTTTTCTTTAAACTTGCTAGTAAATCAAGTGTGTGATCATGCCACTTGTATTTCAGGTTACCCAAGTTTTTTTGCAGACTAATGAAGCAAATACCAGCTTATCAGGTGTATGTTCTAATACCTGCAGCACTTCCCAAACCCAATCAGAATAAAGCAAGTGGGATGGGTGGGTGGAGCATTTGGCTTGTGTTGTGCTCTTTGTGTGTGTGGCAGTTGAAGATGCCTGGCTTTGCTGTGGTGTGTGTAGTAAAACAGGTAATGGTCTGTCAGTGATTTGCTAAAGTAGTCTTAGAAATACATTTGTTTTGTGTAGTAGCTTCTATAATTAACTATTTAGTTTTGCATCTTTGCTTTCCCCTTTTCACTCCATTTCTGGTGAGTTTTGCCTCCTTAGTTCTGTGGCATCTCTGCCTTCCTTACCTAACATAAAATGGAAATTTTGTACATAGGGGAAAAAAAATGAATTGAACTCCAGTGTTGTTCTTTCTTCTTTGTACAGTTGCAGCCCAATGGAGCTCACTGCCCTTAGTGTCAGTTTTGTTTCTGCTAGTTGTTGTTCCTTCAAATTTGTGCAGCCTATGATGAACTGTATAAGCTAGGGAAGAATGGATAAAGTATCCAAGCCTATGTAAGTGCCAGCCTTCTTAATACAGCCTTTTTCCCCTTTCTTTAACATCTGGCAATCTGGGAGACAAGTCTTAAGATCTGCAGACAAGTCTTAAGGTTTACCCTGAACCAAGTGATATGGTTAATAATAATTTGCAGCAAAAGTGAAATGATTTGGCTTAGTGTTCAGTGGACTTTGTACTGTTGCTGATACAGTGTTAACTGTAGATTTGCATTCGTTTGTTTGTTTGTTTGTGTACTTTCCCCTGATGACAGTTTTATTCTGTGCATTGCCTGCTCTCTCACATATGCTTCTAGGCAAGGAAAAAAACCCAACAAAAACAACCAACCAAATCCTAGATCATAATCTTAAAGCATTTAAAAATCTAGTGGATACCAAAAAGCAAAAGTTAATAACCCTTAACTTAAAAAGGTGCTTCTGCCTTTCAAAAGCAAAATGTGCTTTTGAAAACTTGACCTGTGTGTTAACTGCAGCTCTTCAGAAACTGAGAACTGAGGTCTTTGAGTTTCAGGGACTCACTGGTCCCTGACCATGTTTGGGGAGGGTTATAACTCTTTGGGAAGAACGTGTGTTGTAGAGTGTAACTGTGTTCTGCATTGCAGAAAGGATATTTTTAAAAGTGATCAAACTTGTGTGGCCAGATCCTTAGAAAACAAATCTTCAGAGGTGCAGTGACCGTGTATAGAATCGTTTCTTCTGAGTTTAGCTCACATGATGAGGAACATTTTATGGCTGAAAATGTAAACATTCCTGAGAAACTTGCTGTTCTCACTTAACACAGAACTGCTAAGTCATACATGGTTATGTTGATATTTTTAACATTTTTTCCTTAAGG
>JAOEGS010013339.1:0-34527 GCA_025447755.1 Corythornis vintsioides | reverse complement strand
GGGCTCAGTGCACTCTGGGATGTCCCCATGCATAGACTGCTCTCCAGGCTGGGACAGAAGTACAACCAAAGCACCAGAAGCTAATGCATTACCTGATAATACACTGTGACTTCTGAGTTGGAATCACCTTTGTTGAGAGTTTTCACCTTACAGAGCAGATGAGTATTTGGCAGATCCACCACCCGGAACTGAACTGGGCAGGGATGGGTCAGGGGAGAGAACTGGAGCTTCCTGAAGGAAGCACAAAGAGCAAAGTGTCACACAGCTGCTCACACCTTGGCCAACACCAGAACAGCACCCAGGCACTCACTAAGTCTGACATTTTCCCCTTCCCCAAAGGAGAACAAGGTTCTGCTTGAACTGCCACAGTGGAGGGGTGAGGGAATTCCTGCACTGCTCCCACCCCAGCCTCTTCCTCCAGAAAAAGAATCATAACTTGATTATAGTTTCCACACCATGAGTGGTAAAAGAGTCAAGAGATACTCACTGAACAACATAATTCAGGAAATCTTTCGCTTCCTAGGAGAGAAAAAGTTTTATTTAGAAGATTATTTTTATTACCCCAATTCACAACCACACACCCAGTGCACTGCTGGACAGAGTGACTCCCTGAGCCAAGAACAGTTGAGCTCTGTTGTGTCACCTACATCCCTACCCCCTCACCTTACCCCAGGTCCCTCTGGACACCCCTGCCTCAAGCTGCAAGAGTCTCCAGGCAGTTTCCTGCACTTTAACTTCTCCAGAATAAGACTGAAAAGCGAGGGAATGGTGCCAGCAAAGTGGGGACTCCGAGATACCCAGAGCAGTCCTAGTTTAAAATGCCCAACAGAAACGTGTGTGACCTAGGCCCAGGGCAGGAGCCTTCCATGAATGCTGCAGACATGGGACAAGACTGAAGATGACTGCTCCTCAGGGAGGTTTGATCAAACCACCCAGCCAGGATAAATGTACTTTGAGGGAAGCCTCTTCCCATGACACCACCATGGCCATTTTCAATACCAAATACACCAATGCAAATATAACAATGGGTGGCAACAGGGGCAAGAGGCCAGGGGCAGATTTCCACCCCATTTTTTCCCCTCTCTGCAGCTTACATCCAAACTACTGGAAATTTCTGTTCAAACTGGTACCTATGAACTCCCCAGTGGCTCATTCAGTCAAGCACCCCAGAGCTGTCAGGGGTGAAGCTGTCTCTGGTGTTAAAGAACATACTGAGACCAAGCCTGAATGTGTCACCTTCCAAGCTGCACTTACTCTGCTTGTGAAGTTTCCTTGCACGAGCCCCTCTACGAAGAGCTGGGATTTGAAGGCCTTGACAAAGGAGGACAGGGCCTGGATGGACAGGCCACTCAGCAGGGTCTGGTACTTGTGGATCATGGACCAGCGGCCGTGCTCCAGGATCAGGAGGCGTATATCCCTGTGGTGCAAGGACAACAGAACCACAGGCTGGCAGCTGCTGCTTCATCTAACAGACACCATTCCTGACTCAGGGTCCCCAGAGCACTGCCAAGGCTGACTCTGCCCTCTCTCTGCACCCGCTGCTGGCTGCAAGTTGCCTTGGAACAGCAGCTACCTGGATGTCCAGCCTGACCCATGGTTGACAGGCTGGTTGCAGAGCTGATTGAGCTCTAACCCTGGAACAACCTCTGTGAGCACAGAGCAGCTCAGCCTCAGCACTTGCTGCTCAGCCAGTTGTTGCCCTCCTCCAGAACTTACTTGGCCAGAGTCTCGGGTTTGATGAGGATGTTGAAGTATGTTTTCTTCAGCTGCTCTGTTATCATTTCAAAAACTGCTGGAGTAAAGTTGAAGTCAGACAAGTAATCAATGATGAGCTGAAATAGAAGCTGTAAAGAAAACACTTTTTAAGTACAGGGTTGATTTTCTAAATATATAAAAAAACTCAAACTATTTAAGCTTAATCCTATTAATAGTTAAAAAAAAATAATTTGGTCAACATGTTATGAAATGCACACTCCTCAACTCTGTTACATGTTCTTCACTAAGCAATTCTACACCAAACTACAGTAATTTCTAAAGGGCAGTATTTTTAGCAAGTCACACATTCTGTTGAGGCAAATTTAGCCTGTAAGCCAAACATTTCTGTACTAGATAGTCCAGTTTTTCCTTTTACAGGTGACCAGCACAGTGACATCACAACACAGCAGCATTCACTGCTAAAAAAGAAATATTCAGACCATGCTATTCTAGTCTCTGGCTTTTTTCCTGTCTGACAGATGACTGGCAGCCTTGTGAAGGTTCCAGTCAATGACAGTCTAAGGCAGTTTGGAGGTTTCTCCTCTTTGACTACTATGAGCTTTCTGTGCTTGCCATGCCTTATGTGGCATGGAGAACAGGGGGACCCCCCCAAGCCTCAGAAGAGAAGGTCTTAGCAACCCAGCAAAGAAAAACTGCACCCAAAATGAGTTCAGAAGCTGTAACCCTGCAGTCACATTGTAACCAAAGCCTATTTTCAGACACACCTCTCCAGACAGCATGGAAATAGCCTCAGATTCTAAGTGGAGAGACTGAGTGGGAGATTCTTAGCTCTTTTTAAATGAGAAGCTGTTAAAGTCTTAATGAAGATACAGTTATTAATTAAAGGAGATGTCTCTTACAGTAGTCTAAGGCCAGAGTTTGGCTAAGTGAATTAAGCTACATCTTTATACACATAAGCACATGAAAAAGCATTTACTGCATCACCCTGTAGCTGAACAGACACACACATTTTCCAATTTAAAATACCCCACCTATACATTCAAAGCTCCAGCTGCTAGGAGAAAAAGCACATCCACTGGAAGGCAGCAGACACAAGAGCAGTACTTACAGGTAGTTTATGATTGAATCCTTTCACTCTGATGACCAAGCCATGCTCTCCTGCTACAAGCTTGTATTCCAACTGGGCAACGTCTGCTTCGTAAGCTGGTTCACCAAGATTGTGGGAAAGGATGTTTACAAATGTATCAAACAAAACTATGCTGGATGGAGAGAGGGGCAGAGGGTTAAAAAGAAAATAATTTTAAAAAAGATGAAATAGAGATAAAATCAAGGCAAATGAGTTTGATGGTACACACAAGAAGTTCTCCAATAGGAATAAATACTTGAGTAAAATGAGATTCAAAGACATTTTCAACAAACCTGGAAATACAGAATGCAGGTTTCCCCTCTGTCCAGAAAGGACATGACACTACTTAAAGATTATTTTGACATTCAACTATTCTTTGCAATGAATAAGACTCCAGCTCCACATGATTTAGAATTCCTTCAAGGTAGGAATGCATGTTATGCCAATACTCAAAATATTGAAAAAAATCACAGAAAATGAGATTATTACACTTTGTGTAAAGGAATGGGGGGGATGGACTCAGTTACACTGAAGACTTAAGCAGTGAGGTGATTATCTGTCTATCAAAACAACAAGAAACAGGAATACAGAGCTAATCAGGCTGCACAACATGGAAACTGCAGCCCATGCTGTCACAGTTTTGTCACTGTCTGGATTCCAACTCCAAATCCAAACAAAGCCCTGAAGTATAAAGGCTGTAATCCTGAGATCTAGTAATCCTGAGGTCTAATAATCCTGAGTCTCACCAACTGCCTCACGAACAGTCAGTTTCCAAACACTGCCAATTGCCTCTTCACCTGCTCCTAGAGCTTTCCAAGCTGCTGGTCCAGGACAGGACTGTGGATTGCTCTTTTCAACTCCTCTAATCACTTCCTTCTGCACTGCTGCTGTTATTTTTTTCCCAGCCTTGCACTGGGGTATTAACACAGCAGGAGACTCCCTGGGCCTGCTGGCTACAGTCACCTCCTGCTGCAGAGCCACCCTGGCCAAGGCACAGGCCAAACCACGAGGAAGGTATGTGAACATGAGAAATGCCTTATTCTATCCCAGTTTAAAAACAATTTCACTTCATGGCTTTCACTAGGTATGATAATGTAGCTACTCTGCAAGATAAGCATAAATAACACAATCCTCACTTTGCTGCTGACTGCTGTATCAACGGAGAGATCAGGTGGAACCGAATGTAACCTGGTGGGGAAAAAGAAACTTAAATGAGCAACTGTATAAACTGTGCCAGTTCTCTAAAGTTACATTCCATCAGGTTGTTGTTTGGTCAATTTGAGTCTAATGAAAATGGTCCTTTAGCTATAAACAACATATTCTTGTTTATATTTACTCAAACATCTTCTTCACCCCAAAAATCTTCCCTGAAAACCCACCATTTGTTAGAAAACACAAAGCTGTGCTTTGTAGAACTAACTCCCATGGTGTGGCCAATATAAATAAAATCTCCAGAAAGCATCTGTTTAACAGACAATAGAATTGTGACATTCTGATAAAAACAGGGATATATTTTCCACATTCAGATCCAGGGGCTATTTTTTTGTAGTAAGAGACTACAGTCTCTTCTCATTAACATGTTCTTTGTTCTCAAGCCCTTGTCTCAGTATCATACTCTGTCCACAGTCAGACATTCAGAAGTCAGGATATTTATTTCAGAGACTCCATTTTTTAACCTGACAGATCATCAGGGTTTCTTTGTTGCAAAATAGTTTAGTGCTTCTCTGCTACTGTAGCTAATAAACATATCAAAAGGACCATGCAGAAGCTGTCAGTAAACAGTGAGTTTAAATGGTGAACACTATATCAGGAGCTATTTGCCTTCAGACAAATTCCCTCTGGTAAAAAACAGGGAGTTCCTATTCTTCAGCAAGCCCTAAGGCATTTATTTACCTTTGGGGATTTTGAATTTATCATCCTTCCTGTACCAGAGACAGCCTTGCTGCGTGCTCAGAGTTTTGACTGGATATTCTGTCTCAGGGCTGTCAGCAACTTTCAAAGCAAAGTCAGTGGCTAACAAAGAGAAGAAAATCAAACCAACACCAGGAGTTAGTGAGGTTCCCAGACACAGCCAGGCTGCATGCACACAAGTCTTCAAAATTACCCACAAAATAAATTTTTCCCCTCCCAGTTTGCTATATGGTAATGATTTCCTGGAACAAGAACATGGATTTGTCAGTTCCACCCCAGAACAGTGTCTCAGCAGCAGTGCAGAAGTGGCCACATTCCATTCCATCTGGGATATGAGCTATGGGTTTATTTTCATTTGGGTTTAGCAGCAAAGCCAGAGGGTATTGAGATGCTTTCAAAACTAGCAGGATTAAGCAAGTAAAAACACTCTATTCTAGAGTGTCTGGAGTTCTGTATTAACTCTGATTGTGAGAGGCCTGCTCTGCTATGGCCACATGATCTCTAAGTTTAGACCTTAAAAAATCCTCAGGTCTGAAGCTTATAAAAAAAGAATAAAAAATAAAATTCAGGTGAACAGAGCTCTCACATTTAACATTTAACTTGCAAAAACAAGCTGACATTTAAACAGAAATTAAGACTTTTTTTTTAAACCACAGCAAATTCTCAAATTATTGGGGGAAGATTTCACTCATGCTCAGGTGCCTTACCTATGTATTTGTTTTCTTCTGGAAGGTGTAAATTCTCATTTAACTCAAAGTCACTGGCCCATAAATCACTCCAGTACTTGTCAATATCTATTAAAACAACATGAAATGCATTTAGCACAGCAGGAAGGTAATGCCACCCTATTTCCCAGGCTAGTCATCTCATCTCTTAGCTAAAGCCATGAAGATTTGCAGTTATGACAGGAGTTTCTGTGCTACCAGATTTATCATGACTCTAAATCCTTCCCCACAAGCTCCCCTGGAGCAGGACTGAGGCAGTCCCATTAAGAAGTAAATCAAGCCTGTCTGCAGTAGTAATCCAGCTACCAACATGCCCCATCCTTCATGGTTTGTGTTCTTTTCCCTGTCTAGGACTTGAATAGCAGCCAAGTGGAGGGCTCCCTGGTATCCACACTTCCTAAAGAACTGCAAGCTACCAAGGGGGAATCAGCTGATACCAAAGAAAGAAGAACAATTAGTGAGTAGGACATAGTGTTTGACTAATGATGACAGCAAGGCACTGAGGAGTCATTTCCCTACTTGTGTGCAGTTGTATGTTCTGTTGTCATCCTTCTAACACCCCTAATGAACCACCCAGACATGCTGTAGGTTTCTGCTGCTGCTTTACCTTCCATGCTGTACTGTGTTCCAAACCACCTCTCCTTCAGATGGCACTGGCCTTCGTTGGCAGCAGACAGCAGAACAAGATTGGCTCTCTGAGGACTGAGCTGGTTAAGGGCATCAGCAATGATCTACAAGAGAATATTTCAGTTCAAATGTGACTCTGGCTCTGCCTGACCCAGCAGAGACTTCCAAGTCTGAACATATGAAGAACAAGATATAACAAGCTTAAAAAAACCCCTTTCTTTCCAAGTGAAGAATGACTGATTCAATTAACACCAAACCTGTGGCTGTATTATCCCTAATTATATGCCCATGTATGTGCCTACATGCTACAGAATGCCCACATTTTCCTTACATCAACACACATCAGAGCTCAAAGAATATTTACCTCAGGCTTGTATTCAAACAAGAGCTGGTCTCCTGTCAGGAAATCCTCCTTTGGAAACAGCTGCAAGTTCTCACAAAGGCTTTCCACGTAGTCCACTGGATCTGTCTGTAAGCAGATGGATAAACCCATTGTTCATATCTATCAGTCCTGTTCTGAGAGGAGCTTGACTGGTCAGGGATGTTGAGCACAAGCTGCATGCTTTGCTTGTTACAGCAATTAATTGTTATTCAACTAAATAGACTTCATAACCATGTCTAATGCTCAGGACTCTTCTGAGAATCACAACCCCCCTAAAAAAACCCAACAAACCAGACATCATCTTTAGAGAAGAAATGGCCTTGAGCCTCTGTCTATCATCATGAAACCTACTAGGTTAAAGACCCAGCAGAATGCACTCCTTGCCTCCAGGGAACACCAGCAGAGTCCTGCAATTCAAGTTGTTTCAAAGCTTTTTGTATTTTTTTTATGGTTTACCCATGTCAACACAAACCAGTGGATCAATACCTGTTCCTGGTAGTGAAATTCATTAGCTTCAATCTTCTGGATTTCTTCCCATATTCTGTAAAAGAGAAGTGGATTTCCTCCATTATTCCAGAACACATATCAAGAACCTGAGGAAAAGCAGTCCTCTAGGAAAGGCATCAAGGTCAGTTCAGTGATTCATTCAGGTACAAGATACAGAAGCCAGGATTACACACCCTTTCATTCCAAAAGGGCATTTCTCAAACTGTCAAAGTTCTGCTCTTTTCCACAGAGGAAGACTTAACTACAGAGAGTCCAAATCTGACACCAGTTTATGGCTAACTCCAGAACACCACAGTCCTGACTGCTACAGATCTGGCTCAACAAATTCATTTCAACAAAGGCAGAACTGGGTCTTGCCTCTACACTAGTTCAGCTTATTAAAATTACAATTCAGATCCTGTAAGTCAAGTTAAAAGCACTAAGGAAAAAGCATAAACATTTAGCAAATTGATTTTTAACCTTTTTATTTGATACTTTTCCCACCAGACAAGCTTTACTCCTGACTCACTGTGTGTGCTCCAGCAACCCCACAAAAGTGCAAATGCTACAAATGGAGGGATAATGGGGAGCAACAGTCTCTCAATGTGGTGGCAAACACTTGCCTTTTATCTGGCCCTCTTTGCTGCAGCATCTTCACATACTGAAATACAATGTGAGCCACCTGCAGACAGAAAAGAACAAGAGTCATCTTTCCAAACATTAGCAACAGAGTAAGAAAACCAAGCTGCAGAAAAACAAACCTCGTAGAAGTGCTTGTAACCTTCATCAGTCAGAGTCACTGAAATGCTGAAGATGGAGTAAGTGGAGTTCTGTTCAAATCCTGTCTCACCATTTCCTCCATATAATGCAAGAGCCCAGAATCTAGGGAAGAGTTAAGGGCACTTAATTACTCATTTCAGCCTTACTGGAGCTTAGTTACAAACACCATTATCAGAGCTTTACTGCAGTGGTTTTCAATCTGTTCACAGCTTACACAAAGCTTTTCTAACATCAGGTTGTGAATCTCAGCAGAGAGAATTGAAGAAAAACAGTGACAAACCTGTGGGAGATCTCAAAGATCAATCACAGATAATGCTGATCTGTGGATCACAGACCAGAAACCACTTTTTTCTCATCAATTTAAAACAATATCACTACAAAACACTGATGATAAAAAAAAGCAGATGGGCTGTTTTTACATATATAGAAAATACTTATATACAAAAAAAGAGTTTTCCTTTCTTTTAATCATATCAAAGCCTTTAATTACTATGCTTAAAAAATACATACTTTTTTCTAAGAAGAGAAAGAACACTGCCTTTGCCTTCGTGTCCCACCAACCAGGAAATGTAATGAAGTGGCTTCACCCTAAGGGAAGTTTCAAGGAGATTAAATGCCAGGAGGTAAATATGCTTCATAGAGAAAAAACCCTAGCCAAATGACTATAACATACACTGTCTGCCTCTTCATGGCAAGTTTTGTATTTTAAGCCAGCATTAGAATAATAAACTGAAAATGTGGGAGTTCAGAAGATCATGACTGATCTGAGTCAGTGAGGAATGACATTAATCAGCTGCAGAGCAGTTGCATGCAATGGATAGCAGAAGCCCTGTCTGCAGCAGTTGCATTGATTTTAGCAATGTTCTCCTAGCTGAACCAAAGTAATCTGTAACCCAAATAAATTCTGCTCTTTGGTTATAAATTATTCACAACAGTAGAAGTAAAACGCAGCACTACCATACCTGTAATACTGTTCTTGTGGTGGAAGTGCCCAAGTGATGCTCAATGAATGGACTTTCCTGATTGGAACAACTGGACACAAATATATTAATGGAATATAAATACACAGGATCAGACATAGATTAGAAATTTAATATAATGCAGACAGAAAAGTTACTCAGAACTACATAGAATGATTCTACAGATTTGATAGATCACACAGAGAAGATATGAAGCCAGGTATTCAAAACACTGAAATATCTTTTACTGACCTCTGTAAAGCTTGTGAAATTCTGGTGTGTCAAAAGGCTGAGTCAGGTGGCCAAAGCTGGGTTTGGGTAAACCACTTAAAAGCAAAATGAAAGTGTGATGTTACTGGCAGGGATCCAAGGCTAGGGAGATAATCCCAGGGCATAAGCACTCCCAGCCCTGCCCCAGACAGCCCTTAACAGGGAGTGCAGCCAGGACACCACCAGCCCAAGGTGCAAGGGAGCCTGGCAGCCACCCCTGCTCTGTCCACACAGTGATCACCCAGGACTCAGCCCAACAGCTCCTCCCTCTCCCCCTGTCCAAGGCAAAGGAAAGCCAAGCACAGCAAACAGCTTCCTGAGCTGGCCCTGCATCCACAGAATCCCAATGGATGGCCTGGGAGGAAGGTGTCAGGAAAGACATTGGACTGTCACAGAAGCATTTTCAGGTGCCACAGAAATAAACATCTTGCAAAAACAGAAAATGAAAGGGGAAAACCAAATACTTCCAAAGTTAGTAAAGCAGGGCACCCTTTTTAGACAACATTCTGGAGTAGATTAGAAAAAAAAAATAATCATGTTCTACCCAGTTGCCACCCTAAGGATGACACTTAAATTCAAGGTACAGTGTTCATTTATCTTGCTGCTAATTATTTTTGACACATAGAATAGCTTGTGTTGCAAGGGACCCTAAAGATCACCTGGAGATAAGCAGTGTAAAATAAGAATCTAGGTCTGAATGGTTTATCATCAAATCAAGGCATGGGCAGATATCAGCAAACACTGCTGCAGGTGAGCACCACACAGCTTGCAGGCTAAACAACTGTTAAGAATAAACAAAATCCTCCTGAAACAATTCATGCCACTCTTTAATTTCCAAAGTTGCCCTTTTTTCCCCCCCACCCCGGATAAGAATGTTAATTAACAAATGTTAATTTCCTCACTTTCTCCAGCAAGAGATTTTTTTTTAACTTTCATACTAATACAGATAATTTTATAATTTGTAATGCCTTTATACATCAAAAGAATCTTACTTATTTGGGATCTCAGAGAAGATTTCTGTCACCCACTTTTCCAATGTATCCAGTGTTTCTAATAATGAGAGAAAAAAAAAAAAAAAAGACAGAAATGCCATTTCCTGAAGATCTAAGACAAATCCTTTATCTTATCCCTCCAGTTCAGCTATTTTAAAGAAGCTGCAAGTCAGTATTTTTAAAACTGTTCTAAATTCTCTGCTTCAAAGCTGTTGGTTTGAGCTAATTCTTAATATTCACTGAACTATATATTTGGTCATAGCTTTGGTTTTGAATGTAGTGCTGAAATCTCAGGCTGATACAACTGGGTTTTAAAGTTCAGCAGTATCTGGTGTGACTGTGAAAAGGAATTATCAACTTGGGGATCTAGGAAATCAACAGCACTTGCTGGACACATTCCATCAGCCCAGAACAGCCAGAACACACACACCAGTGTTCACACCCAAATCCTGCAGTGCTAGTAATTCCTTCTCCTCATTCTCTTTCTAAGGGACATGTGTCAAGAACAAGAAGTTTAAGGGTGTTTTTTGTAAATGACTGATTGGAAACTGTTTGAGTCAAGCATTCTGAATTCCCAGAGTGGGGCTGTACATGCTAAACAACAACAGAAGGCAGGACAGGGTGGGGGGAATCACTGTTTTATCACCATTTTCTTCCCAGTCATCATAAGACACATACCAATCCATCACTGTGTAAAGGATTATTCCAGAGGCATTCAATGTCCTACACAGTTTACAGTCTAGACAGAAAATAAGAGCACAGGAGAGGGAAAGAATTCCCATCTCTGTTATCACCATCTCCATTTTACAGATGGATGTTGCAACCAGTTTTAGCATCCAACAAAACCCCAAAGTGCAGCCTAACTCAAATACACACAATTATTCCTTTTCAATTGCAGGTCTCTCCTCTGTGCTTAACTTCTAAGAAATGTCTTTATTCTCAGCAGAAACCCACAGGTCTGAAGTTATTTGCTGAAATGAAACTCAGTTCTGTTTGTATTTAATTATTCAGTCTATAGGGGTGAAAAGAACCTGAAGACACTCTATTCTTCCTAGAGCAATGTGACTTACTTTAAGGCCTCTTTGAAAAGAGCTCCTAACAGAACAAGACAACTGTGAGACCCAGTCTGTCTCCCCATCATTTTCTGGAATGTTCACTGTTGATGGCAAAGAAACCAGCAGCAGAAAGCCACAGAGGAGGTCTGACTCTATACACCCACAAGATGCTTTTTAAAAACACATCTTTGAGATTTTACCTTCTGTGTTAATCTGCAGCCTATTAATCAGCATCAGTTAAAAGTTTCTCAAGCAGTGGCAGGATGACAGGAACACAATTGCTCAAGTCTTGTTTCATTGGGAAACCAGGCTAAAATCTACATGGAAATACCTCCTGCAGGACTGGTCAATCCACTGAAGCAGCTTGTGCCAAAAGCACTCCACAAACAACTGCCTGTTTTTAAGGAACAGCTGGATGCTTTTACCTTTGGATTGGACAACTAAAGTCATATAGTGAGCAGAGTAATGGCGCTGCCAGAAGTCCCTCAGTCTGGTGTAGGTGTCAATGTTATTCTTTTTAGGCTCATGTTTGAGGGTATCTGCATTACCTGTGAACAATAAAAGGTGGTTAGTTACCTAGATGCTGGTTATGTCAAGACCAGACTAAGAACTTCTCTTCCTCCCCTGGCAGTGAATCCAATCATGGTAACCACTTTAAAAATACTAGATAGAAATTTGGAGTTAAAGGAATGTTAACTGAAATTTACATCTTCTGATTTCTAGTTCCCATTCTGAAGACAGTTGATATTTCTGTGACAAGGGAGGACAGAGTCTTCCTGCACTAATTCCCTCACAATGGAACCTGCAGAGCAGGAGTGAGAAAGGGTGGAAAATGACACTGAGTATGTCACTACAGAACCTCAGAAAGATGATACACATTTTGAAGCTGGCTACCTCTATTACTCTGTATTATCACCTGCACCACAAGGTTGAAGGAGCTATGGATTCTGCACTGCCCAGGAAAGGATGCACCAGTTTCCCTGCCTGGGAAGATCCACTTCCACAAGTTCAATAGTGAGCTATTTTGAAAAGCCTCCTTAGAGACAAATCCAAAAATACTTTTTTTTCCCAGGATATTTTAATAGCACAAAACAAGCTTAAGCAAGATATGACTCAGAGAGCACCACCTTTACTTTAACAAAAAGTTGTATGATTATGCAAGGCAACCTAGCTTTAACATAGGCAAAAAGCAGTTCCAGAATGAAAAACACCTTAAGCAGACAGCTTTAGTACTTAAACATTTTACTGTGAAATAAAGAATTGCTCTACTATTTCTGAGAAGCCTTGTGTTTGCTGTGATAAGATAGCTCAAGTTAGTGCTCCTTTTAAGTGGTTGAAAGTTCAAGTATTATCACCACTTTGTATTATCAATTCAGAACTTACCCCAGAAAAACTTCTTCATAGGGTGTCCAGGCCTGGCAAGACTCCCAAACAACATTTCCTTTCTGTTTGCATCAGAGGGTCTTGCCAGCTGATACTCTGTTGAAGAATGTGCAGTGGCATGCATCAAAATTTGAGGTCATATTCCCACAAAACAAAGCAAAAACCCATTATTTAAACATCATGGCAACACAAGGCTACCAATATTCCACAGGGTCAGACGCTGCAGAAAGGACCATAAAACAATTACAAACCTGCTCCTCCCATATATTATACAGAACTTGTAGCCTAATAATGAAATAAAACATTGAAAGCTGAGCAAGAGAACCAAAAATGTAGTTTTACAATCAGTTTACACTGATCCAAACATGGGATTCTGCCAAAATCAAGACTTTGCCCTCTTGAACTCCATTTTCCTGTTCCTGTTTTTGCTGGCAATGTGAGAGAGGCACAACAGAGTGGCCAATTAATTCTTTTGGCCCCATTGTTCTGTGGCCAGCTCATCAAGCTGACAGTCTCCTGGGCAGCTCATTAATAAGGTGTCAGTGCACAGGAGGGAGGGGATCTGCACAATGAAGGCAGGGCAAGGACAAGCAAAGGCACAAATTTGCTTAAGCTGCAGAAGAACCACACCTTAACTCCAAGGCAGCTCCTTGTTTATATTGACACTCATCTAAATTCAAAGATAAAATTGGCCACTTTTCCTTGCCAGAAGACAGATGAAGACAGTGACTTGGAATAATTATTTGAAACAGGTGCCAATAACTTTTTTTTTTTTTTTTTCTGAAACAGTGAAGTTTTGTAGGCAGGCTGGAGGTGTTCACTACATATTAGAATACCAAGGGAACACTCCACTCACTTCTATGCCTGGTTCCATTTCCCTCTGTGAAGTGACTGTAGGTAAGGTGTTAGAACAAGGAGGCAAGTACAAGCATCTCAACTCACTGTTACCAACTCCACACAAGACTAGAGTGCACTGGGGCTGTGCTGGAGCTATGCTGTTCATTAAAGAGCATCCACATGCTCATGTAGCTTCCCTACCAGTTGCTGCCAAACCAGTTAACATTATTAGTTTCTAACTCAAGAAACAAGATGCTAAACTCCTGCAGTGATAGCCAAACATTCAATCCTTCTCCTGTCACAGCCACAAAATGTAAATCAAGAGTTTAATACCTCTGTCCTCTGTCAAGTTAGGGGAGCTTGACTGAAGTGCTCAGAAGGGTGGTCCAGAAACAACTGAACAGTGTCATGAAACAGGTTCTTTTTCTTTAAGATGGGCTACACACAGGGTAAGTTGCTCTTACTTACCACTGTCTACAGCCTCAACTTCTCGGTCTATTGCATCCCTGATCATCAGTGGGTGAATAAAGAATTGTGCCCACCTAGGGAACAGAAAAACTCATCATTTTTCTATGACTATTAAGCCATGGAAAAAAAAACCCAAACCCAGCAATTAAACCCAACAACTATTTCAGTTTCTAATGTTGCTTGTCTTACCACAAGTTATTTCATTCTTGATTATACAGTGTCTTAAGGAAAGATAAAATCCAGTTTTGTGATACCATCAAAAACCAAAGACCTTTACATGTTATGAATGATCACACCAAACCAGAGCAGTGATCCATCTAACCTGATCCCAGGCTCTAACAGGGACCAGTATCAGATGCTTCAGAGAAAATCCTTAGTTGTTCATTAGGAATATGACCACAGAGAAAGTTTCTTCCTAACTTCAGGCAACAAATTGTTGCTTTATGTCCTGAAACATTAAGTTTTTTAATCCACTGCAATCAAAAGTGTTGTCCTCTAGATAGAGCAGAGCAATGGAAAGGGAGAGATCCACCATGCTTGGTAAAATGTCCAAACACTTGTTCTTGCCACCATCCTGGGAATGGATTGTAAAGTCATTTCTTGTCACTGAACAAAACCAGGCCACCAGGCAGGGTTCTGCTGTCCCAGTATATCCCACAGTACAAACCAGCCAGTTCAACACTGGATGGCTAAAGAAACATCCTTGGCTGCAGAGCCTGGATTGGGTGAAACACTTGTACTGTAACTTGCAAGGCTCCCACCCACTGTGATGAATTAAGACTTGGAAACAGAAACAAAAAATAAACAGAAAAGACACTAAGTCTTTCAGGACAGATACTTCAAAGGATGAGTCACTGGGATTCTGGAAGCATTTCCCCTCTGAAAAGCTGTCACATTGCATAAGATTTCTCTTGTCATCAATGCTGCTAAAAAAAATAAATCAAAAAGCTATGTGCATTAAAACTTACATGAGTGCTGTGTAATCACATAGTGGCCACACCAGCACCATCTCAAAAAAGAGACCCAAACCCCAAAGGGAAACATTATTTCCTTGCATGAAATATGGACTGTAGCAGCACAGATACCCGCGGAAGTTCAGCAACAGCCTTAATCATCCCCAAACGAACTGCACAGCTCCACCCAAGCTTCTGAGGCACATCCAAACCTTCATTACCACCTCCTCAGCATTTACAGGTAGTTACCTATCCAGTGCCTCTTTGAAGTACTTCCTCTGCACATCAAACTGGAAGACAGTCCTCTCGCAGTCGGTGGAGGCGTTGTCACTGCCCCCGTGCTTCTTCAGGAAGGCGTCGAACCCGTTCTCATCTGGGTACTTCAAACTGCCCATGAAAACCACTGCAACAAAAACCAGCAAGCTCACCACAATGCCACCTGTTTGTTCTTCTCAACTGCAGCTGTAGCAGCCCCTCTCCTGCATGGTGTAACCTACAGCTGATCCCCAGCTCCCATGCAGAGGTTAGGTACTGAACAGAGTCAGGGTGGGGAATCTGCATCTAGCAAAAGGCCCAAACATGCTGAAAACATCAGAGTTTTTCTAGGCCTGTCTGCCCCCCATCAGTCAAGAGCAGTATTTTCAGATACACCTGCTCAGCCCTTCCAGTACCTGAAGGGGCAACAGGAAGACTGGAGAGGGGCTGTTCATTAGTAGTAAAAGGACGAGGAGTAATGGGTTTAAATTAGATTTAGATTGGATATCAGGAAGAAGTTCTTCACCTTGAGGGTGGTAGAACAGTGGAATAGGCTCCCCAGGGAGGTGGTTGAGGCCCCATCCTTAGTGAGGTGAGGTTTGACAAGGCTCTGAACAGCCTGGTCTAGTTGAGAGTATCCCTGCTCACTGCAGGGGGGCTGGACTAGATGATCTTTGGAGGTCCCTTCCAGCCCAAACCATTCTGTGATTCTAAAAATGTTTTGTGTTTTCTGTGCCTATGTTACTAACTCATTATCCTTTACTAGGGAGATAAAGGTCTGTAACTCCAGCCTGCTTTATAAAACCACAGGTAAAACATTCCCCCCACGTTTAGTGGTGAACAGAGAAACGTCTCTTAATGCACAGCTTGGCTGAGGGTAGGAGGCAGTTTCTCCCACAGAGCTCATTATTAAATCAGTATTTTTATACAAACACATGTTTATTGAACTGATGGAAATAAATTCTGGGGTAGCTGAAGCAATACTAAAATAGTACAGAAATCCAGAGGTAAACAGGAGTTATTTTGCCCTGAGGAAGATAAATGAGGAGCAGATACATACTGTGTTCCAGGAAGTGTGCTAATCCAGGCAGATCTTCGGGATCAGAGAAGCTGCCAACAGCAACGCAGAGGGCTGCTGCAGACTAGAGAAGAGACACCACTCAGTAAAAGCTGCTCAAGAAACACTTCATGAAAATGACAGAAGATAAATCAGTCAGGACAGGCACAACCAAGAAGTCTAGTCTGAATGCCTAATCACCAGGTTTCAGACCACAGGAGATTGCACCACGTATTTTTTCACCCTCCAGCTTTAAGCACGTACCTGCTTTTCTGTACAGCCTCTCTTCCGGGTCTCTTCCTTTTCAGCCAGCTCTTCTAATTCACTGTCATCAGGATCATTGAAGTCCTCATTATCTCCTTCACTTTCCTCACCCTCATCCTCCTCATCACAGTCCTCATCATCAAAACCTTCTCTACCATCTTCAATCTCAGCTCCAGAGTCATCATCTTCACTTTCCCCTTCAGATTCATCATTATCAGTTTCCCGTTCAGTTTCATCATCACCATTGTCTTCCTCCTCCTCCGAAGATAAAGCAGCTGGGGCACCATCCAGGTAATTCAGATCCGAAATCAAAAGTGCACATAAGCCATTCTGCAGTTTGATATACCTGAAAGAATAATTATTTATGATGAATATGCTCATTTCCCAAATAGTCATTTTCAGAGTAGCAGCAATGTTTGTATTTCCTGTAACAGTTCCGTGCTTTTCAGCTGAGATTTCCTGGTGAAGATGTGATGGCAGCTGAGTGAGCAGGTGAACAGGTTATAACAGGAAAGTAAAAATGCTCTCTGCTATTCAACAGCTACAAGAATAAGAAGCACTTCAAAGTAGTAGCAGGAGCTCTTCTCCCCCTAAGGTCAGGGACACTGATTAAGGGGTTTATTCTCTCTGAAATATTTGAGCTATTAGCACTCAGAGAAATCTCATGTACCCAAAATAGGCCAATGCAAACTTCAATAGCCTGTTATGCTTGTCATGCTCTTGGAAACATATATTATGTGACAGAGTTAAGATCTTAGTCTGACACAAAATAGGCCCCAGAGACTCCACTTTATTTGATTTTATCAAAGCTTTCTATTAACTGGGGTCCAGAGACACAGCAGGCATGTGTTAGAAAGGAGAGATCTCTGCAGGCCACAGTGGGTTGGTTGGGTTGTTGCCAAGAAGCAATATACAGAGCTCTCTGTGTGCATGTTTTTTCATATGCATGTGCATATATATTTATCTATTTATCTCAGATCCCCCCCAAGTCACCTGCTCAGCCCCACTCTACAACTTTTCAGGCTGAGGAATGCAAGCACCAATGCTATGCTTTTAAGATCTCTGCAGTATTTTCACATCAGACCAGTATTGTGACATCAGACAGTCACAATCTGTCACATTAACACTTGTTCCAACCTAAGAACCTGTGAGATAATAGGCAGGTGGAATCTGATCCACAAAAAATATCCAATATAAATCAAATCCATGGTCCCACCCCACAACCCTGAAAAAAACTGAGTTAGAGAACAAGTTTATACCAGATCAGAACTTTGCAATGTGGCCACTGTTATAATTAGGTAGCAGCAATTTCAAAACAGATTTCCAGCTCAAGCTCCATAGTAAGTACCCAAAAGATAAACAAAGGCATTTGTGTTTTCTAACTCCACGGCTCCCAGTGTTTCTCACAAGTTTCATTCATGTTTATCACTAAGCAATCCCAGTATTTCCCAGCAATAAAAGCATCTGATCTTATCAATATTCCAATTCAAAATACAAAACCAATGCAAGTTTTGCTTTATACTACAGCTGCAGACCCCCTGCTATGGCTCTGCAAACCACAGACCAGCTGGGAAAAAAAAAAAATTACTCTGAGCACTTCCCTCACAACTGAATTTCATGGGCATGTATTTGGAGAAAAGGGGAAAAGGGGTAATGGGAAAAGAGTTAAGCAGTTCTGATCAAAGGAAAAACCACAGCTCCTGGACTACCGAGCCTATGAAAATGCTGGACAAAAAATGATTAATAGATGTGCTAAGTTTATAAATGATGAGCACTTATTCAACAGGAGCTGAGAGCACTTACTCTGGGCCAGGGTTCCATAACCATTAACACCCATTTCACTCTGGCACCTCTGAGCAGCATGAATTTGTTCAGCAGCACAAGTGCCTCGTTGCTCATTCAAACTCCAGCACATATGTGTGAGGAGCAGAGATGCTGTGAGAGCTCAAGAGAGTCAGGGAGAGCAGAAAGCAGAATAGTGCTGTTCTTCCAGAAAAACATAAAGCTGTTGAGCTTCAGGCACCCAGCAGCTGTTGATCCTTTCCACATACCTCCATTAAATTAATGGAGGAGATGACAGTAACTTTACATTACTCATCTTCTTGTGGGTGTTAGAGGACAGCAAACATCCAGCAGCAAGGCAATTGCAGTGGAAGGCTATCAGACTTCAATCAGGAGAATCTAGAACAGTTTAGATTATGCTCAGCAAAGGCTCCAACTGACACAGGTGTTCTTTCCTTTTTCCATGTTTCAGGCCAATGGAAAAGGACAAGTGTAATCAATACACATACACAGCAATTAGTATGCAAAATACAGAATAAAAAATGGAATCACATAATGTAGAAGCAGAAGCAAGTAAGAGTCCAAATGCTTTTTTGAAGGAAGGTACAGGCATTGATACAAATAAGGCTTAAATAAAAAATAAATTTGTTAAAAATACCATTTAAACACCTTGAAGAAGTTTAACCAGGACTGTTCCCAAAGTTTTTCCTTACATCAGTGACAAGTGTTTAGCAGTTCAGTACTGAAATATGTATCAAGGCATAGTAAACACTTTGGATGTTTTAATTTCCCAGATTATCCAAAAGAAGCAATACAAGCCCATAAAATTCCATATATGGATGAATTTAAACATACATTTCAGTAAAGGAACCTACCCACTCATAGCTGTAGTGAAGAAAACCACCTTGAATGATAACAGCAACTTTTGACCCATGAAACCCACTTTTGAAAACACCTTCTGTCTGAACTCTTTTATGATCAGTGTATTTGAAAAGAGAAAATAGAACATTTTCCACTGCTCAGGCTGATGCCACCAGACAGACAGAGAGATTAAGCCCACTGTGCCTGCTCTGCAGCATTACAGTGTCACTGATGCATGAACAAAGCAAGCAGAGGAGAAAGGGCACACACAGCACCATCCCTCCTGCCACTCTGCTCCCTTTGGAGCCTGCTGGACAGTGAGGGGACTCAGTAGGTTTTGCTTTCAGCCACACTGACAGTCTCCTTCCTAAGGGCAACCTTTGTGTCTGTGCAAGGCTCACATCCCACACATGGGGATCAGTCTGAAAAGATCTGACTCTGTGCTTCCAACTGAAAAAAGAAACAAAATCTGTTAAGCACAGAGAGGATTTCTGGAAGATTTTGGTATTAGTTTATCTTATGCTATAAGCAAACACACTAATTCTCCACATGCAGTGGGGGTTCCTGAGCCTCAAAAACTAGATATCCAGCGACTCTTTTCATGGATTTCCCAAGCCTCATTGCTGGGCTGCTTCAGGTAGGAAAGGAAGCCTGGCCTCCTGCAAGTAGCATGAGTAAGAATGCCAGCAGGAGAAGCAGGCAGAGATCCAGAGGAAGCAGCAAAAAGTAGGCCAAGAAGACAGGGAGTAAATTTCTCCCTAAGCCAATGGGCACTGTCCCCTTCAGGCAGTCAGCAGGGAGTTTCACCATCAATGTCACTGCAAATCCAAAATTCAGTTCCAGGCTTAGACAGATTCTCCAGTGGCTGCACAGATTAGACATCATGAAAAGATTTTAAAAGCATCTCTAACAAAGGCTGAATAATTCCCTGTCTAAGAGAAAGCAGCTATCATGGCATCCCTTCAAGAAGGGCTGCCTTACAGCCTCCAAAGAGATCAACCTCCACTGATGTTCTCAGCCAACGTAAAAGTAATTTTTGCCTCAACTTACAGACATATTTGTGTCAAAACTTGGAAGCTCATCTGAAAGGGGAAGAGTAAAAGAGTTTTAAAGTTGCTATCTGCTCAACCTCATTCTGCACTTCAGCTGAAGACTTTCGGAACAGAGCTGTCTGGGTGAGGGCTGTAAACTCACAATTCACTATCACTGTGCCTTGAAACCCCGTGCCACGGTAAAGTCTTTGAACAAGTACTGGGGTTTTTTTTCTGCGAGCCCCATCCCAGTTCCCGCATTTCAGCTCATTCCCCAAGCACACCCGTCAAGCCCCAGTCTCCGTTTCTCACGGAAAGTTCCCCAATTCCCCCAGTCACCCAAAAAAAACAGACTTTCAGCGCCCGAGGCTACGGAGTGCCCGTGCCACTGGGGACCGGGACTGGCACCCACCCCCTCCGGCCGGGGCTGCTTTTTGCAGAAAGCAGCCGGGGATTCCCTCAGCGGCAGCGGCTCGTACTCCCCTCACCACCCACCCCCAGCAGCTTTCCCGGGCCTCCGGGGGAAGGCTCGACGCCGCCAGCTCTCACCGGTACTGCTTGGGGTCGCTGGGGGACTTGACGATGTCGGGGTCGCCGAGGGTGGCACCGGGACCCATGTCCCCGCGGTCCTCCTCTTCACCGTGAGGCGAGCGGCCTCTGGCGTCGCGGCTGCCCTCGCCGGCCTGCTGCCCCACCGCCAGCTCCGGGCAGCTGTAGCTGGACGACGCCTTGTTTCTACCGGGCATGGCGGCGGGGGCAGAAGGCAACAGCTGCCGGGCAACGGCACGCAGCGGCCGGGCAACGTCACACACCGGCCGGGCACCCCCCGCCAGGCCCCGGGCCGCCGCCGCCGCCCGCGCCGCTCGGCCCCTCAACGCGAAGGCGGCCGCGACCCTGCGCATGCGCCCCGCCCGCAGCCGCGGCCGCCCCTTCCGCCGCGCCGGGAACGAGCGGTGACGACGGCGGAGGCTGCGGGGAGCGCTGGGGCGGGGAGAGCGGGAGAATCGCCGCCCCTCGCTTGGCGAGCAGGAGGCTGTGAGTGGTGGAGTGAAATGCTGGTGGCGTGGGCGGGGCGCTGGGGAGCCATCGCTGGGGTCAGAGAGGCAGGAAAGGCGGCTCCTTGCAGAGGCCGGGCGGACAGAGGCGGGGCCCACGGCCCTGTGCTCGCCGCTCCCCGCCAGGCCTTGGGAGAGCCCAACTGCCCCCTCTCCTCGCCTTCAGCTCTCGGCCAGGTAGCTGTCGCTCACTCCCGGCAGGACTAATCAACTTGATGGTTTCCCCCCCACCTTCCCTCGAATGGTATTTTTTTCAATAGCTTAAAGTTTGTACCTGTGACTATTTAACAGAAAAGACCATGTTTATTCCTGACAGGGCCTAGCGTTTGCAGTTCGGTAGGTCTCAGCATTTTCCAATTGGTGAATAGACTTTTTTCCCTTTATGAAACCGCGGTGCCCATGTCGTGATTTCACCTCCTGGCGCACAGACAGAAACGCTGCTTTTCCTCGTCTGTGAAGCTGGCGTTTCCAAATGGCATACATTGCCCAGACCCCTTTCCTTGGCTTTGAGAGCCCTTGGGAAGCCCTGTCCTTGTATTTATCACATCCCTGTGCGTTGCTCCACATTCGCTGAGCTTTCTGTTCTTCCTTTGCTGTCACTTGTGTGTGAGGTCTGTGCTGACTGCAAAAGAGGTGATGAAAGCAAAGTTAAGGGATGGGAGGCTAAAGAACTGAGGGGGGCTGGCTGAGATACAGGGATGTCTACCTGGTATTTTAGTACTTTATTTCTCCACCAGATGGAAGCCAAGACCATCTGTAACCCCCAGCTCTGACTGGAGAACTGCACACAGTGCTGTGTTGTACCAGCCACAGAGAGAAGCTCGTGAAGAGCAGTCACCTCTTCCCTCTCATCTATCCCTTTTGCATCTTCTAGCCATACTGCTCTAGCAAGGCTGCTATCCTAGGCCACTGCCACTCCAAGGCCACATCAACAATTTGGGGTTTATCTTCTGTGCAGGTTGGTTCTTGCTCTTGACAAATGACTGTCTGTCATTCTGCCATCACCTGGTACAAGTGGATACAAGCAGCGACTGCTGTTGACTCACTGGAGATACTGAAATCAGCTGCCTGCTGCTTAAGGCAAAACACTTTATATTCATTCACAGCTTTTAATACAAACATAAGATGATGAAATACATAAAATATATATTAACAGAGAAACGGGTCACTTGCCTGGGGTGATTTGATTCCTTCTTTGAAATAAGCTCTGCAGGATTTCTGCTCCAAAAAGGTTTCTCATGGATGCAGTAAAGGGCAGGCTAGGATTCTTAACTGTCTGTCCAGATCTGTGGACTATACTGACATCCTTGCAGCTACCTGCTGGCTTGTGCTGTAAAATAACAACTCTGCCTGTCCTAGCTTGAAGGAATGTATTTGTATTCTTCTTCTTAAAAAGAAAACAAAATATCATCAAAAAAATCTGACTTGACTGGAACACAGTGAAACACAATTATATATTGGGTGGAAAAGGGAAAGGTCTTTTTTAGCTAGGGGGGGGAAAAAAAGATAGTAAAACAGACTTGTTATTCCATTTCTGCTCAGACCATTTTCTTTTACCATCAAGTTGCTGAGCTGAAAAGCCATTATTCACACAGAACTTCTCCAGTCTACCTGCACAGCTCAAAACCATCAATCCCCCCCACACACAAGGTTTTCTTTCTCCTAGTGACACAAGTTACCCTAAAATCTGCTTCTGCTACAACTGGAATGCTGCCCTCCACATTTACTGGCTAAATACTTTTTATTTGCCCTGATTCCTGGGCTCAAAGGCTCATCCCCCTGTCAAAAAAAAAAAAAAAAAATTCAGTGTAGTCTGATGTCTTTCAAAAAGACACCTCGATTATGCAGGCAGATGATTGTCATGCAGCTCAGACAGGCTCTCTGGCCACACCTGGTGACTCCATTTCTCTTTATTTTGCAGTTTCAGGGGGTTTGATACAATAACCACATTCCAGCACTGCACAGATCACACCTCCAGGACAGGATCATACACACCCAAAACACATCACAGGAAGGATCTCAGAAAGCAACACACAAACAAAGGAAGGGATCAAGCCTTCAGCAGAGTGAGCTCAAACAATGTCCATGGACTTGGGATTTTTCTCCAGAATACTGTGCTTTTTTTCTTAGAACTGTTACCCTTTGAGATGTGACAGAACAAAATTACCAAAGTCTTTGCTGGTGCCATGATCCAGCAGACCACAGCACAGTGGGCTGGGGCAGCTCCTGGCTCTGACATCAGGAAATCTCCTCTCTCAGAGGAGTTCACAGGCCTGAGGCAGAACCTTTAATGGATTTTCACCTTACCACAACAAACTCTGTTTCCACCTCATTTACAGACAGGATTTGCCAGCACTGCTTGGAGCAGGGTGTGGTGACAAAGTGACAGTGTAGGTGACATCCCAGCAGCTCCTCTGAGGGTGTCAGAGAAATACCAGCTCTGCTCACAGAGTTCTACACACTGACCTAGGAGTGTTGAGATGTTGGAAGAATATTTTAGATGTTAAGCACTAAAAATTGCTCAACTCCCTCTAAAGAATGACATGACAAAACATCCACAGAGTAACTCTGAAGGGATGTCTTTGCCATTTTACATTTGCAGTTGTGTTTTATTAATCAAGCTTCCTTTTTAAAAAGATTCAAACTTTGTGGTTGAACCTGAAACCAGAAAACTATTCCCACAGATGCACAAAATCTAGCACAAAATTTGAAAAAAAAAAAAAAAAAAAAAATCTACAGTAAAATGCAGGAAGAAAATCTAATAATATTGGCACTAACATTTGCCAGCACTCACATTTTGACTCCTGATATTTTAATCTTTCTGGGACAGTGTTTTTCCATGTCAGGTTTTGCCTCCAGCTAAGCTTGCAGCAGCCAGCTCCTCCTGTCCTTCGTCCTGCAACAAATCCAGCACCAAGCAGTTGATCA
The DNA here is from genome assembly GCA_025447755.1 of Corythornis vintsioides. Classification (NCBI taxonomy): domain Eukaryota; kingdom Metazoa; phylum Chordata; class Aves; order Coraciiformes; family Alcedinidae; genus Corythornis; species Corythornis vintsioides. The sequence continues at coordinate 10,624 of JAOEGS010013339.1, read as the reverse complement.
GAGCAGCTCTAGACCTGGAAGGGTGAAACTGCAGAGTACAGGGGAAAAGCTGCAGGACAGTTGGGCTTCTAGAAACAGCTCTGGGCATAGCAAGGTGCTGAGCACAGCACTGGTGACTGGAGAAGGCTGCAGCCAAGAGCAGCTCCTGGAAGGGCTCTTGCTTCTTCACCCAGCACCATCTCCTCCTCTTCCACAAACTGAGGTCTGTGCCTAGAGGACTCATAAAATATCTGGTGATTATTTTCAATATTTTTATTGCTAAAAAAAAAAATCATATTCTTTATTATTTTTTTCTCACTTTCTTGTAGGCCTCATCCCTTCTAACTGTTTTTTCAAAGCCATATAGATGTGGTGCCTTAGTGGTGGACTTGTTAGAGTAGGGTCAATAGTTGGACTCACCATCTAAAAAGTTTTTTCCAACCTGGATACTTCTATGGTTTTAAGTTTCCTGGTGTTCTTGACCAAAAAACCTCTTCCTGCAGTAGATACAGTTGTAATTAAAAATGCAACACTCTCTGTGGCAGTAACATTTGCAACACTGTATTTCTTTTTCTTCAGCATAACTCACATTGACACTAGGTGCACTTACAATATTTATTCACATTTTTGTTGGGTTTTTTTAATTATTGGATGAGGAAATATAAGATATGAACACTCCAGCACATTAAACAAACATACCAGTTTCCTACAACAGAGACTTCTGCCTTTGGACTACATGATAAATGCACCACCACAACGAAAGGATTCCATGTAGTCGGGAGAGGAGATTTCCGAGCAGGAGAGGTCGCTAGCAGGAGCAGTTCTGCTGCGAAGGGGGCGGGGTGTCCGTGAGTCGCATGCTCCTCCCAGAGCTGCCCCTGCAAGGCTCGGACTCCAGGCTCTCCGACATCTTTTCACAGATGATATCCACCAGACGCTCAAACACCTGCCTTACGTTGATGTTTTCTTTGGCACTAGCTTCAAAATAGTCAAAACCTGCGAGGAAAAATTAAAATCAATCAGTGGAGAGGTTTTTTAAAATACTAACCTTATTTTTTGAGAACTCACCAGAAGAGCCCAGGATATTCCCATGATTCTTGAGCTCAGCTGATTCCCACAGTCTCAGAATACTGAGCAGAAATACTTGTAAGATGTATCCATCATCAGTAGGAGTCAAAGGTATAAATGGATCCCTTCACTGCCCCGGTGATCACATCTGCAGGGCTAACCAAACTCAGGACAAGGGAATTGAATCCTCCCCATTCCAGCTGGTGATGGAGGGAGGGACCTCTCTGGGCTCCCCACACGTCCAGGCTCACTCTGGGAAGCAGGATCTCAGTCTGGCAAGAGCAGAGCCCAGGGAGAGGAGCAGGGTGATGGTTGTGTTCCTTCTGCTGACCCAACTGCTGCACTTGTGAGGAAAATCCTCCACCGTTTTGGGTCTGTTTTCCCCATTTTTTGTCTGATCAGACAGAAAGCTTTTCAGGGGGATTACAGGACGTCACGACAGAGCACCCATCCTGGCAGGGGCTGTTCAGCACTGTTGAATTGCAATGATGCCTTCCACAGAGTCATTTCAGTGTCCAGCCACCAGCTCCTGGCTGCAGTGAGTACAGTTTCAAACACCAACCCATTCTAATGAACAGAGCCTCAAGTGGCCAGGCTGGAGTTGGGCCCAGCTGGGGCTGGCAGGGACAGCTCCTGGGGCTGTCAGGGACAGCACCTGCTGCTGCCTCCCTCTGCACAGCAACCAGGCTTTGCACAACCCTGCCCAACCCCTCCCTGCTCAGCAGAACGGGCTGAACTGTGAAGCACTGCTTTATCTTTCTAACCCCAGGGGTTTCAAAGGCCAACCATCACAACAGCTGCTGCTTCTGCTCTGCTAGGTGACAGTTTTGCCAACAGCCAGGGCTCAGGCACCACAGAGGGTTTATTTTGCAATAAGCTACATTCCAGTGTGCCTTGTTTGGGGGCATTCTGCATTGCACGGGTTCTCTTTGATTCTGCCAGCAAAAAAAAAGAGAAAGATAAAGTCCTCTCAAGTGATTAGTCAGGCACTGCTGGCAGCCTGAGTCACCCTGATGTCTGAGATGGCAAGTAGGTACCCACCCCATTCTACCATGGGACAGTGGGTGCTGGTGCAGACTCAATAAGGATGGCAGTCCTGCATTAGACAAGGGTTCTGTCTGCTCCACTTACTGTCTTTAGTGATGATAAAAAAATGTATATTAAAAAATGTATATAAAATGTATATAAAAACAAGGAACAGAACACAGGGATTTCAGTCCAGCACTGGTTCAGCTTCTACTGAGGCTGAATCTGTTTTTAGTTCACACCCAGGCCAATACCAATTTCTGAATGTGATTAGGAAGTGGTTTTGGTGATGTTACTGTCACTACCCAAACTCAGATACACTGCAGGGTAAGCTTTGAGTGGCCCATTATGCTGCAGGCTAGCAGTGAAGCAGTGAACAGGCAATTCCAGAGATTTCCTAACACAGTAACTCCAGGTAATGCTGCTCACATCAGCACAGTCCTACAACTGACCACTAAACCCAGATCTATTTTCCAGCCCTTTTAAAAAGAGCAGTTAGTATTCTAGGAGGCTGCAGAAGAGGAGCAGAGCAGCACTCTCCAGAGGCACGGGTAGCCTTTGTTTTCCCTGGCACAGGGGTAGGATTCTCCAGGGGGACTGGGCAGGAGTGAGGACAGGTCAGGAGCAGAACTGGGGATTCTTCAGCAGAGCAGTTTCTCCTGCTGGAGTCGGTTGCTATGGTAACTCAGTGTCTGTGTGTTTGGAACTTCCCATACAAAAAGGATTTGGATTCTAGATGGAAAGTTTGTATTTCAACAAGCAGATTAATTTTTTGGGGGAGAAAAACCCATTATAAGTCCAAATCGGAGTGCACATTCCAGTAAAGCTCTCTATTTGCTCTTACGTTGTTTGGGACAAGTTTTCAATTAGTAAGAGTGTAATTACTCTTGCACATCCTGGGCACACACTGACAGTGGCTTTGAGAGTCTGTCAGCCAGGAACTGAGTTTATTCACATTCATATTTTTAAAAGCAAATTCTGATGTGTAAAAAAAGAGCCTGTAAGCTATTCTGCAAACTACCCCTGTCTTTGTTTGCTTTGCTACTCCTTCCTGTAAAGAATGATGATTACAATAATAATAATAATGGTGGGAAATTGGAAAGTTTAGTTTGATATTTGCTCATTATTTATGATGGCAGTGCCTCAGAGCTTCCATCCTGAATGGAACCCCTTTGTGCTTAACATATGTAGCATTTACACTAGAAGGCTCTAACCCTTCAGGCCTTTGCAGATATGATTTTAGGTTTTTTGTACGTGAAATATACAATATAATCTGACTGCTCTTAACTCTTAGGAAAAGTGATCATCTTTCTGTTTGCACACAGGTCCCTAACATAAAGCCATACTTATCTATCAGAAGGATTTCTATACCTTCCCTTCATTAAAAGAAACCAACCCAAACCAAAATAATAAGAACCCCTCCAACTAATCAATAATTATTATCTAAGATTTAACCACAATTAGCAATTTGATCAAGGTCACACTTTAAACTACAACAATATCAGCAGTGTGTGGTGAAAGTCCAGTACCCCCAGTTACACAATATATTGTGCACCCCCCCAGTTTTTTTTGATGATTCTTTTGGGTCTGGTAAGAATCTCTGCTCTTACAAGCTAAACAAATATTTAGAATATGCCTGCTCTAAAGGTCACCTCCATTAACTGAATTCTAGTTTAACAGAATTTAGTTGCCACTATAAATTCTTTAAAAGAAGACAACAGTATTGTTAAATCTTAACACTGAAGTCCTGATTTCATATTTAAAAGATCAAATATGGTAAAATATATAGCACAAAAAAATAAAAAAGATAAATGAGAAATTAGGATGAGTTTATTTTGCTGTTCATTCTAAAATTTTCAGTGCAATCCCAGCTTCCTCTCAGTGGAACTGTTTTGCTTTTTCTATCCCACATCAGTAACATAAGGTCATTTCCCTACCTGGACAGAGGAGCTTGGTACATTTTTTTAAATATATGTTACTCAGCTCTACAGTTCTGGTGCACAAATTTCTTTTTTCATCATTCAGTTGGGGAAAAAAAATAAATCACCCTAAAAACATCAGTGTTTTCATTCTGAAAATGACTATATGGTACTTGGAGAACTGGAGAATTCTGCTTCTGAAAACTTTTTCTCTTTTCATTCTGCTAAGCTAATAAAAGCTTTTGTCTCCAGACAAACTTTATCTTCCTTACATCCTTAGATATTGGCATTACAGGCAGAGCAACACTACAAGGCAGTATTCAGCACTAAGCAAGTAAAATAAGGACCAAGCATGTATTACACTTCTTAGTTGTGATACCATTATTTAATTAGCATTGCTGGAAGGACTTTTTAGTGTACAAATTAAAAGGAACACAGTGCAAAGAAGCAGAAATAAAAGAAGGAAAAGCTTTGACATGTACCTAGCTGGTCTGCCAGATGTTTCCCCTTCTCCATAGGAATAATTCTTTCATCCTCCATGTCACACTTGTTTCCGACCAGAATTACCTGTGCATTGTCCCAGGAGTAAGTCTTGATTTGTGTGGCCCTGCAGAAGGTCAAAAACATTATTACCTTCCATCAGTCGTGCTGAAATACAATCATGTATCAAGAATGAAAACAAGTACCACTAAATACCAGTATCTCGGGGCTGTGTGTGAGTTAAAAGACAAATAAAGCAAGGATACAGATTGGGAAAGTTATAGCACTGTTCTATTTTGCCACTCTAAATTTGTGTGACACGAGTGTTTTAAGATCATGAGATCAAGACAAGAAGCAGAATTGAATTGTTTTTGAAGTCTAGGGACAGAAAAGTATTCTTCTAAAGATTATTTTCCTTCAGATGAAATGGTGATTCAACCACTTCCCTGTGCAGCCTGTTCAGGTCTTGGATAACCCTTTTGGTAGAGAAGCTTTTCCTCATGTCCAACCTAAACGTTCCCTGGCACAACTTGAGGCCACTTCCTCTTGTCCTAGTTGTGACTTGTGAGAAGGGACCAACACCCACCTCACTACACCCTCCTTTCAGATGTAAAGAGCAAGAAGGTCTCCCCTCAGCCTCCTTTTCTCCAGACTAAACAGCCCCAGCTCCCTCAGTTACTCCTCATCAGACTTATTCTCAAGCCCCTTCACCAGCTTCCTTGCCCTTTTCTGATCCACTTGATGTTTTTCTTACACTGGGGCACCCAGACAGCCCAGTGCTCAAGGAGCAGCCTCACCAGTGCTGGATAGAGTGGAACAATCATTCCTCTAGCCCATTCCTGGTGCAGGCCAGGATGCCACTGGCCTTCTGGCCACCTGGGCTCACTGCTGGCTCACCTTCAGGGCAGTGTTTAGTCCCTGGTCTGTGAGGAATGACAATCAGCTGCTCAGCTGAAGGATATTGTCCCTATAGAGAATGCCAGGGAACTGAAACACACTTCATGCTAGACTTACAGCTTCTTGTATAACACATAACAATCATTCAGAGCAGACAAAAGAGATGCTCGTTTGTGGCAGCACATTTGCTGCAAAGTTTTAGTAACACCATAAGAAATTGTGTTTTGAGAGTCAAACAGATGGAAACATTAAGATATTTTTGCTTTAACAGGAAAACTGCTTCACAGAGGCTGAAAATTGCACAGAAATATGGAATCAACAGCTCAAGTGAAGCAGAAGTTGACCAATTTCTGGTAAAGAAAGACAGGAGATCAAGGTAAGGCTCTGTGAGCAATATTTGAACCCAGGAGGATTAAGTGATACCTAAAGCAGGAAGCAGCAGATGCAGGGACTGCAGTATCAGACAAACTCTACCTTCAGTGAGAGGGATCAAGTGGATGGGAGCTCAAATAGGAGACCGGGATGAACTTCCAGCCTCTAAAGCTCTCTTGGGGCTCATGTGCTGAAACTGGAGGGGTGCTAGCTGTGGATATCCAGAGCCTGACCTTGCACTTGGCCTCTTTATAGTTTCTCTGACAAAAGAAGATACTTTCATTTTATTTTTCTTCCTGTTTATTCTGAGGGACCAGAATTTCCTACCAGCTTCAGTGAGGAATGACAGAGCCAGCAGCAGAACAGTACTGGTTGGGCATCATTTTAATCCATATTTTCAGACTGGCCAAAGCTATTTTATCTTCACCAAGCTACCTCCATCTTTCAAGACTCCCTCCTTCCCAAAGGTAATTAGGCTGCTGTGCCATAAGCTATAGGCTCCTTCCCTCCTCCACTACCTAATTCACCTTCCCACTCTTAGTCCCTGCTCCCACTTCTCTATACTGAACACCACAGCTTGAGGCAATCCTGACATTGCCCAGGAGAGCCTGGAGTCCTCAGATTTTTACTTCTGTTTAGTTTGTTTGAACTCCATTAAAAATAAAGCACTTGATGCTTTCTCTTTTGAATTAACAGCATCTTCCTGCTCTGATCTACTAATGATAATTGTTAATTAGTTTGAGTTGCTTGTCTTTTGCACAGAAAGCAGCCAGTTGTTACCCCCAGGTGTCTGTGGAGAAGGGGCTCATTTCACTGGGCAGCCTGCCTTTAAACAGCAGCCTGTTTGGATGGCACTGGAGAAAATAAACCTCAACCAAGCCCAGTGCACAAGCCCAGCCCCACACTGCAACACACAGAAATTATCAAGCTTCAATCACTTCCCAGTGATTAAAGCTAAACTAATAATCACTTCCCAGTGTCCTTCTGGAAGGGCTCTCCCTCCAGGCCCAATTCTGGCTCCTCCACTTTCACCCTCACAAGTGCCCCTGTGTAGACAAGCCCTGGGAGAGCTGAGTCTGGGATGAGTTTGTGGGGTACTCTGGAGTTTCTCAAGCCTCATCACAGGAAGGGATGGCCTCAGAAATGGACCAAAAGCCCAGGAAGATGAAATCTCCCCAGTCTCCCTCCACAAGCAACAGAAAGTCTCTCCAGGTTCAGTTTGAAACTCCTATAACCAGGCTTCTGACTCCAGTCCTCTTTTTAGATTCATTTCAATCCCTGGGAGGTCATATAGGGACACATTGCCAAATCTTAGCTACTTAAACAGAATCACTTAGAAAATGAAAAAGAAGAAAAAAAAGCATGAATAATCTCCCAGAGGAACTCATCCCTCTCCTTGTTTTGTACAAATTAGTGAAAAACCTCTCTCACTGAACACTGACATTTACGCTCATTAGGAACCAAAGTTAGGAAGAAAAATATCTAAAAGAATCCCTGATCCCCATGGAAAAAGGCAGCAATTTTTCAGAAGCTTTTGGAAAGATAATAACATAAATAAATACATAAATAAAGCTCGTGCAATTGAGATGTTTCAACAATTATCAGGGCAGCCTGATATACGTGAATATGCTGAATATATGTGCTGGGAAAACATATATTTCTGTGACACCATAACAGTGCTGTGCCTTATTTGTGCTGAATTCCACAAATTAATGATAAAGCATGGGGTTTATGCTTCTTGCTTAGAAGAAAAATAGTCTCAGGTTCACAGTTACATGGATATATCAACAGCTTAATTTGGAGATCAGCCTTAAAGATGGATGAGGCTGATGATTTGTGAACTCAGCTGTCACTTAAATCTAAGTTAAATGTAAGCAATTTTTTCTTTCCTTCCATGAAATTGTCCAAATTGACCAAAGCAGAGTTTCCATAATATTTGCTATTTACTTTACAGTATCAAATGCTGAGTATATTCTTGTTTTACTAGGGTTTCAAATGAGGTATAAACAACTGATTTAGCTACAAACAAAACTATCCAGCCAATGCCAAATAATAGCTGTCAAAGGAGCCTACTGAAAAAAAACCAATCTAGAAACTGAGCTGAAAGCCATGAAAGCTCATTTAACCCTTACACTCCCCCTACAGGAAAGACATCTTGGTATTCAAACTATTAGCTATTTTCAAATATCAGGTAAAATCCACCTTTGTCCTTGCCCATTTATGCTTTTTCTTCTGAACTAAGCTGACTGTACTCCTGCTACACTGCAGTAAGAAAAAAAACCCAACACCCAGGCTTAATCTTTTCAGGTTTCTCCTACAATCTGCTGTACTTTTCCCAGTGAAGGAACAAGAGAAGAGGTCACGCCCTAGATATTCCCAAGTGCATTTACATTGTGTGTCTTATCCTATCTCAGCTGCTTGAAGATAATGATGATTAATTGGAGTGATTCATGTGAACAAAGCAAAGACTGTACCTCACACTCATGTACTGCCTCAAGAGCTGGTCTGAATACCTGGTTCTGGCCACGACCCTCCTCATTCAGGACAGGGAACCTTTACTTGGTTTAGGCAAAGTATTTCTGGAGTGGCACAAACCAAACCAGAATCTTCTTTAGGACACCCACCCATAAGAGGGGTGCAGTAAAAAGATCACCCAAGGAAGAAGTTGTATGGCTGAGTGGAAGAGATATTACCTTTTCTCTTGTGGACAGGTCAGGAGGCTGTTAAAACAGTCACATGCCAGTAAGCCAGAGATGAGAAGTGAAGTGCACCATGAATACATGGGAGGCAGCATTAGAGAGGATGTTGGAGCTTCCAGAAAAGGCCTGGAGGATAATAAGGTTACTGAGCACAACCTGCTATGCCTGTTTCCCAGCTAGAGGGAGGGCAGAAGCTCTGAGATGCTGGTCTAGAAGGGAAAAGACTTCTCTGTGATGGACAGCTGACTTTGCACAAAGCCACCTTCCCATAATGTCAGTGTAATTATCAAGATGAACTCTGAGATCTATGCACACCCCTGTGAGCTCAGAGTTTGCCACGGGCAAGGGCTTACTTGGAGTGCTAGGTCTGTGGTTCAGCTGCTCATGCTTTTGGCTTGTTTTCTGTAGGGAGCTCTGCAGGAAAAGATGGTAGAAGAGAAAACCAGCATCTTAAGAACCCTGAATCACTAAGCAGCAATAGGCAGAGCACCAGCAAGAAGGAATAAGCTTTAGACCATAGAATGTCTCACTGCAAAACACAGATGGCTACTGTACACAACTCAAACCATTCCAAAGGTTTGTGAATGGATTTTTAGGATCCAGGCATTATGATCAGGTAGGAAATTCCTACCAGCCAATGAGAATGGACTGGGGTGGAAATCAGCCATTTGTTAGTGGAAGGGACATCACTTCATATTTTATTTGCTGATTATTTTCTTGGGGCATCCTCCTAAGCTTGGTTGTATTTGCTTTATGAACCCAGTCCCATAACACAGGGCAGATGGCTTACTCACCTTTTTGTGCCAGAAAAATACTGAAATTCCATCCACACCCCCTATTTTAGAGACGACTGGGAATGATAACAGGTTCCTTACTGGATTTAATTCACAGCAACTGCAGATTTATTCTCAATGTCTAAAAGGTCAGTGGGTTGGCTGCAGCATGCTGCATTTATGACAAAATATTAAACTTGACAGTATTCTTTGTTTCCTGTAGCTGGACACTGACAAACACATCACTAGCCAGCTAGGATACAGGACACTTAAAAGAGTGAAAGGATGTGTAGGATTAATTGCTGAAATTTCTGGAAACTTGAGGCTGTAAGAAGACCTGGGCTGGGCTTTGCTGGAGTTTTTGCATATATTCTAGGAGGATGCCTCATTTCTTTCACTCAGCATTCGGTGTTCTGCTGCTGCTGCTGGCTCACACTTGACCTGGAGAAGGGACTAGGCTCATGGAGATAAAGACTCTGAACTGAAGGATCTCAAGTAGTAGACACCTTAATTTTCTAGGTGCTACAGCAGCACCAGACAAGACTGATTCCATTTCTTGTCCCCTCAGAAGTATAGAAAGCAATTTGGCAGAAAAAACCCAAAGTTCTCTCTCAGCTGCATCACCACTAGAGGACTCTGCTGGCACAGGGATGCTGGTGGAACCACAGTCCTGTCTCCTCACCTGTGGACAAGCTGCAGAGAGGAAATGGGCTACCACAAACCCATTTTAGCTGCCACACTTCATCATCTGGGCTCAGAATCTTAAAACTAATGTTTGGAAAGATTCCCAACTTAAAGTAAAACCCAACAGTGGTGGTTCACCTCTGTCCCTTGGCTGATAGCGTGCTCTTAGCAAAGATATTAATGAGACCCTGGTGGAACAGTAAGGTATCAAATCAAACATACAAAGCTGACCTTTCCTGATTCTTACAGCCTTGCACCACTGCCTGTGACAGAACAGATATTAGATCATCTCCAACACTGATGAGGCCTTCTACAAGCAGCTGAGGGTAGCTTTGAAATCAAAGGCTCTGGTTGTCATGGGGGACTTTAATTACCCTGACATTTGCTGGGAAAATTACACATCCAGACATGCTCAGTCCAGTAGGTTCCTCCAGAACATTGATGATAACTGCCTAATGCAGGTGTTGGAGGAGCCAACAAGGAGAGGAGTGGTGCTGGACCTTGTACTGACCAACAAAGAGGGACTGGTTGAGGATGTGAAGGTAGGAGGCAGCCTTGGCTGTAGTGACTTTGATACAGTACCAAAATGTATGGGATACAGTATCAAAAGCCTTGCTGAAGTATGAAGATATCAGTAGATGGTTAGATGCGGGAAGTGCAGTGGATGTGATATTCCTTGACTTCAGCAAGGCTTTTGATACTGTATCCCATGGGATCCTCACAGCCA